>JAEANM010002451.1:0-24544 GCA_017656035.1 Myanophis thanlyinensis | reverse complement strand
AAATAAATAAAATAAATAAATAAATAACGACCACACATCCTTTGTTCCAGAAAGTTATCCTTTGGATAGGATAGAATAGGATAAGCTGGAAGGGACCTTGGAGGTCTTCTAGTCTAGCCCCCTGATCATTTATTTAATTATATATTCCCTTAAGTCTTTCTCTTGAATTTTCCTTTGGAAATCAAACATAAATGGTCAGGGAGAGTCACGAAAGTAGCTATAAACATAAACAATTGTTTCTGTCCTTACAAATCTGTTTCAGCTTTGCCCTCTTTCAGGTTTGATTTCTATTTTTTCTACAAAAACATGGTCACTGTGGTTTCACCTTATACAATATGCAACGGGATAAGAAACCAACAGCTGCTACTCCTGCACTTGCCACACCTCATACAGATGGTTCTCGACTGACAACTGCAATTGCACCCAAAAATCTATGTCGCTAGGTGAGACATTTGTTGAGTGAGTTTTGTCCCGTTTTAGGACTTTTCATGCCACATTTGTTAAGTGAATCACTGCAGTTGCTAAGTTAGTAACATAGTTATTAAGTGAATCTGGCTTCCCCATTGACGTTGCTTGTCAGTAGGTTGCAAAAGGTGATCACATGACCCTGGGACACTGCATCTGTCATAAATATGAACCAGTTTTCAAGCATCTGAATGTAAATCATCCAGCCATGAGGATGCTGCAACAATCATAAGTATAAAAAATGGTCATTTTTTCAGTGCCATTGTAACTTTGATCACTAAACGAATTGTTGTAAATCGAATAACCTGTAAATTTATGTGGGGATCCATCACAACTAGCTAGGCCCAAGTCCCGATTGTTATTTCAATTGGCAATGTTGAGTGGCATAACTGCCTACTCAGAGAAACAAAATTAGAAGGCCCTGTGACCCTCTAGATATTTTTGAACTCCAATTCCCCTTAATCTTTGATAATGGAAATGCTATAAAATGTAGACAGCCACATTGTGAACCCAATATAAACCCAATTCCATTTACTCTGATGTGCAGTAAAGAGCAGGGGGTCATAAATATGGGAAGGAACTCATTAATAAACAAAAAAACCCACGTGCACTACAGATGAAATTACATTCTCTCTCATTTTTCAAGTTTTAGGGCCAGGAAAACTGATCTTCAGAGAGATAGCCTTTTGTCCCATGGTATTTCTAGAGGGAAGGAGAGGAGGAAGCAAGCCTTTATCTCTTGTATATTCTTGCCTGACCAAAGGAATGGGAATTCAGCTTGTGGTTAGACCTGCTTGGTAAGGGAATATGCATAAGGACGCTTCCCCTATTATCAACATTTAAAGAGAAAGTTGTTTGCCCTCCTTGCCCTCATGTGAAACTGTTAAGTAATGATGATTAAGCAACAATGATTCAGCAAAAACATGCTGCCATGAGGAAAATGAGAGGAAAACCGAAATAAGCAATAGCTTGCACCACGGACAACTTCTGGCAGATTCATTCAGTGCTAATCCAGTTCAGTCAATGCTAGCTCATCTCCTTCTTTATTTTCTATAAAATTTCAGTCTATAAATAATCTCTTATAATTCTCAATTTTTAAAAAGAGAATATATGTCTCTTAACATAAATTGCCTGGCAAGTCAAAAGTCTTCACTAGGCGAAAAAAACACCTTATTTCCCTCCCATATTAACTCTAATACAATTAAAATGCACCACCAAAGTTGACATTTGTATTACTGACAATAGCTCCATATATATAAGGTAGCCTACGGGACATAGTATCACCATGTCTCAATCAAACAAACCTGTTTCTGTAACAAATTATTTTTAATTTGTCTGTCTTCATTTGAACTTCAAAGTTACAAACCTTTGTCTATTATAAATATGGCAGGATCTAGGAGGATCAAATGAAATAAGCAACACATTATTGACTAAAAAAACTATTGTACTTTCAAAATAGGTTACTGGTATTTGTTCAACTGATTTTCATAACTTAGTGCTGCATGTGAAATTAATTTTCTGCTTACTAACATGAACTATGAATCAGATGGGCTGGTTCATACTTGAGCCATAATTTGTTGAAAAGGCCTGAGATACATAGGACTGAGTTATACATTAATAGTAAAAAAACAAGTTTTCCAAGTCCAACAACACTCTTTGACACTAGACCCTGCTGTAAATCATGCTGTACAAGAAACAGAAGTTAGCTATACTTACTGCCAGAGAAACTATCATCTTCCTATACCAATATTACTGACCCATCCTACCTTTTGGTTGGTGTCTTTTAATTCCCACCACCAAAGTGGGCTGTTCCACGAGATGAAGGCCAAATTCTCAGAAGAAAAAGCTAGAGCCCAATAGAGGAGAAGGATCGCTCCATGGCCTCTGATCCGATCCTGCACCATCACCCTGGTGCGTTCCAAGTGCAGCAGCCCAATCGAGGTGGCCCAGCTAATGGCTGACAAGCAAACATTCAGCACCATATATCCATAAAGTTCTTGGGTGCCCACCATTTGCCACAGGAAAGTGCAGAAGGGCATCAGGGTGAGGAATAGAGAGACCAAAATTTGGGTATAGTACAGGCGGGAGCGAGGGATATACTTTGGTTCCATGGTGCGGCTGAACTGAGCATAACAGGTATACTGTAGAGCACCCAATAGGAGACAGACACTGAGTAGTACTGCAGGGACTAGTGTGAAGAAGAAGCAGGGGGACAATCCATCTTGGGTCCATGCTTGTGCCAGGGACTCATTTCCCTCACAATAGCTGTGTAACACCACCATCCTGCTGGTTAAGAAACTGTGGAGACACCAATAAAAGAAACAGAAGAAGAAATTAGGAAACAAATTCGGACACATTACATAGAACTTCAACCCCACTGACATGACAAGTTCTCTTCTGCTTGTAACAGCAATGTAGATGTGAATATTTATTTCATTTATTCATTACATAGTTTACATACCACCCACCTCCCAAGAGTCCAGGTAGTTTACAATTATAGAACTAAAAACATAATTTAACTATAATTAAAAAAAAAAACCTCAACAGCAGCAACAACAAAAAGACAGCAGGCCAACCACTCCAAAAACACATCTTCAACATAGCAAGGGTTTCAACTCTGTGTTTACATTTTTTAGATGTTATTTTTTATATCATCATTGTTTAGGTATTCTATATGTATTGACCATGCTCAAATTATCCTACTTCACACACTTTATGGGAAGACCTAGTTCTTTAGAAAAGGCTATAATGCTGGAAAGGTAAAAAGGAAAGAAAAAGGGGATGACCAGTGGCAAAGTGGATGGATTGAGTCCCAACAGTGAGTGCCTATCGAAAGATATGAAAGTGCCCGGTTAGGGACAGATCATTGTCCATGCTGTTGCTAAGAATTGACACAGACTTGAACACACATAACTTGTGTATGATCCCCAACCTGGAATAGAGGCTAAGCTACTGTGATTACTCCTATTTTTGAGAGATGTAGTCTCAAGACATTTGGTGAGCACCTGCTGGACAGAACTACTGGAAACTGCAGAGTGCATCTGTTATTGAAGAGGAAAGGAATATCCTTAATAAACCTATCAAATCAAATTTTATTCGTCACATACACCGTCATACATGGTACGAAATGCAATGAAATGCGTATTTGGGTGTTGCTTTTTACGTATGAACTATATTGTGCTATCCAGGCTCAGGAACCTTGTTCCAAAATCTTTTGCGTCTCTTTTGACTTTTCACTGACTTCAAGAGGCTAGCTTTCCCATTGTCTGAATTTCTTGCCCAATTAGGATTCTTGCTGCTTTCCCTGAATATCTTCTTTTTAAGTGCCAGAAACAGATCTCTGCTTCTGCTCACCGGTCTGACATCTGTATGCTTTCCCCAGTACCTATTGCTTCTCCTCCTTTATTTCACCTTGTACTTTCAGAACACATTTATAAATGGTACTTGAATGTTACCTTGTTGTGACTACATTTTGCAGGAGGAGGAGAATAGGCAAAGCTCAGACCAGTGCTTTACAACTTTCCTCAAGGCCACCCCCAAAACAAGTACCAGCTGTTTCTCCAAGACCTGTGAACTTCCACAGAGAAAATGGTGAATCCACCAAGGACACTCCTGGGAGTCCAAGGCTAACGCTGGAGCTCCAGCCCAGGCCACGTGGGTTAGAGTGACACATCCAGGACTCCACAACACACGCAGCCGAATTCCACTAGTGCAGCAAATCGCCCTTTGCCCAGTGTTTTCAATCCGGTCCGATGCTCTTCCACTGGATATTAAGGGGAAAACAATAAAACCTGGGTGGATACTAGGTGGGAGCAAAAGGAAACGAGGCTCTGCATCCTTAGGGGCGGCGATGCTTTTTGCTGGGCTGGAGATCTCCCACCGCCCACAGCCATCATACCCAACTGCACTCCGACGTACCTGAAAGTAACTCTAATCTGTACTGTCCTTGTGCGGGACTTGGGAAAAAAATCCTGGATGGGTTCTGGGGGGAAAAAAAATCAATCTAGGGAGTGCCGTGCTGGGAAACGGAGGCCATGATCTCCGCTTACCTGTACAGGTGGAAACGTTGCCCCGCCCCCGTCCCCACTTTCCCCGCGCGATCCCGCAGATGGGATTTGCGCGTCTCCGGGGGGCGCGGGAAGGATTTGGCCAGAGCTCCGCAGAGAAGCGACTCTCGACCCCTTCACCTGGCCCACGTCCCGCTTGCCGGTAAAGGGACTCAGACGCTCCCGCTTTAACTTACCCGGCCCCATCGATTTTCAAATGCCCTACCGGGTAACGTCCGCTGGTTTGCACGAGTGCCGTCCGGCGCAACGCGTCTCCGAAGCGCAGCAGAAGCCGCGCCAGGCTGTGCGGGTTCCTCCGGGCCTAAAACCCCGCCCATGTACAGCACTGTACTTGCTAGCAGACTTCCCCCCCGGGTCCTAGCTGCCGCTCTTTTTCTCCTCAAACAAACTACTAATCCGAGTTTCCCCGCTGGACTGTTAGTCTGAAAATGAGTGGTCGGGGGAAGAATCGTGAAAGTAGCTGCTCTCCCCAATTCTACCGTAATAAAGGACTCATTCCAGCTCCTGCCTGCTCTCTTCTTGTTGCTGCATCATTTAAAAAAAATACAACCACCATCACCAAGCGTGTCAAATGTTAAGAAGCAGTTCGGTTTAATGACCAGAGTGGAGCATTATCTACAGAAAGTAGAGCATTCAAGCATGAGTTACACCAGTGGTGGGTGCGAGTGCTGAAAAGTACGCGGCGCTTTGTACCTGCCATCTGCACTTAGGTGAGGCTCCTCCATGTGCGCTGGGTGTGCAACAGCATCAACTGCACATGCATGCAGGCACTCATGCACACACGAGCAATTGCATGTGCACGCACAGGAGAGCTCCAAAGACCAGCTGGATTTCCTGCTGCAATTGTGCACATGCACAGGGGAGGCCCGAAGACCAGATGGGTCTCTGCAATCATGCATGCGTGCATGCGCAATTGCATGTGCATGCTCAGCTGGAGGTAAGTTGGCTGACAGCTTGTGTGCCCAGCAAGATGGCTCTGCGTGCCACCTATGCCATAGGTTTGCCATCACGGAGTTACACTGCACTCAAGATCTGATAAACATATGCTGCTGTGAATGTTGACTTTGTCTCAAAGTAAACATTCATAGCAGCACCAGTTTAAACTATGGCAACGGTCTGACCTTGAGTTCAAGGAGGTTGTGAAGGTAAAATGGAATTTACACCTTGAGATCATTGGCGAGGAATGAAAATATTAATATCATTCACGCCCAACTGTTATCTACTATTCCTTCAACTGAGTCAAGGGCTGGATTTTAGCTCTGAAATACTAATGAAATGAAGATGTATATTTTAACATATAGAGAATAAGGATATTATGTGGGCTGCAGATAGGGATGATCACAGGATGGCAGCTATTAACAATGTGAACTTGTGCAGGTTAGTTATATGTGTTGTATACATTGTACCAGAGGTGGGATTTTCAACCAGTTCGCACCTATTTGCTAGAACAGCTTGTTTAACTTTCTAAGCAGTTTGGAGAACTGCTGGTTCTGGTCATTAGGGCAGAGAACCGGTTGTTGAAATTATTTGAATCCCATCACTGCATTGTACACATAAAAAGCAGACAAAGCTCTGATTACATTGTCACAGCTGCCAGCTTGACTTTTTTTTTAACCACAACCTGCAAACAACCCTGGCTGCACAAAGATTACCACAAATTGCAGCAGAGACATGGTAACTTCCTCCAGTTACTTCCATTTGGTAATCAGCCAGATTTTATGAAACAGAGTTAACCACGGCTAGAGGAAAGCACATTTTAAGAGGCAGAATCTACTGGTGTTATGGGCCTAATCTTCCCAAAGGATCCAATTCCATACATTCAGACTCTTTAGAAATAAAAGAAACATGACATCCTACTATACACCAGAAGGAGAGAGCTTGCCTAGGTTGACAATTTCAGTCAACTGCATTGGTGAAAATATCTGAAAAAGCAGCTAAAAGGGGTCCTTCGTGCTGAGCTCGTTTGTTTTCTTACAATGTTTCATTACCCTAACTAGATAACATCATCAGTGCTAGCGTTGCTGATGTTACCTAGTTAGGTAATGAAATGTTTGCAAGGAAACAAGCAAGCTGAGAGCACGAAGGACCCCTTATTTCAACACTGAGCTAGAAATATTCTCCTTTATAATCAGAAAAAAGGGGGTCACCTTCTGTAAGAAATCCTAAGGTGCTATTTACTATGGAATCTCCCAATAATTTCAATATTTTAACATTACAAGCTACGGCTACGTGTCAGTAAAACTTGTATCACAAATACTTCTTTAGTGACTTTTTCCCAAAGATTGTGGAAGTGCTGGCTCTTCTGAAAAGTCTGTTGGACCTGGAGTGCACAACATAACAAGGGCTTCAGTCTCAAGGAGCTCAATATTTATATGGTTCCTCTCCCTCTTACAAATGAGATAAAGGCTTGGTTCAGAAATAATAATGCTAACAGTAAGAATGGGCAATCCAAGTGCATTTTAAAATGCCTATTATATATGAAAATGGATTCATCTTCTATTTCAACCTTGCAACTAAAACAGTTGGTTTGATGAACTTCAAGATCCTTGGCTTAATTTGCAGGCATGTCTTATAAGCGCAGTGCTGTATTGCATACAGTTCCCACTTCCAGTTTTGTGGCATTCGTGGTATCCATAGTTGCTATGAGTTTCTCTAAAGAGTTGCAGAAACTAAAACAAGGCATTCTAAATGCAAAACAGGAGGACAACATTTTGGATGCCCTTTTCCCAGTAATTTCACGGTGTCACTAGACACATCCCTGTGCCTTTCATTGTGCCCACCAGTTTAGAAAAATTTTCCCAAACTGTAAGGTATCTATATTTGCATCCTGGAAGCGACTATCTGGTCCATATAGTTCAAAAACAAAAGGCAAAACACACAAAAAAGTCCAAGTACCTCTATAGCCCTCACCCCCAGATAATTACGTTCCTTTATTTTTACGAAGTTTTCCCAAAGTTATTTTAAATATTCAGATTAGAGGCAGATCTAGAAATTAGAGTTTAGAACTAGAAATTAGAAATTAGGGCTAATATTCAATTCTAAAGTATCCCCATGATATGCAGCAATTGTGCTGATCCTTTCACCCTGGAAATATTTTTCTATTTTTCTCCTTTGTGCCATGATTATGTACAAAACTAAAATTCGATACATATTTTAAAAAAACACTGGACATTTACTCATACCAACATTCTAGTAAACAAAACATCTCTGAATGTAATACTTGCAGGTATGATACAGACTGTTATTATTCTTTATACAATACTACTACTGTGATAGTACATAGTACCAACAAAGGGGAATATTTGCAGTTCAAGGTTGAAACAAGGGAATCTTGGTGCTCTCCGAGTTTGGTTGTTTACTTGCAGATGTTTCATTATTCAAACTAGGTAACATCATCAGTGCTAGTGGTGATATTACCAAGTTTGGATAATGAAACATTTACAAGAAAACAACCAAGCTCAAAGTGTCAAGCCCACCGTAACTATGTAGTCAATAAGCACCACCATCACTCTTGATTTGCAGAAACAACACTCCATCTTTATAAGGTTTAATAAAACTAATGTGTTTTTGACCTCTTAACTTGTAGAAGAGCGTTATCTCAACACTAGACAATTAAATGAAGAATCACATCAGTCTTACTGTCTCAAAAGTGATGATATACAATCTGGGATTCAGCTTGGTCCATTCCGCAAGCAGTCGGTATTAAAAGACAGTGGCTGTATGCTGAGACACACCGTTGAGAATAAGCACATGGAGCAGGATATCTAAACCCTCACAATGAGGATCATTTGCTCTAAGCACTCACACTCACTGTGTCTACTGCACTCAAATGTTGTATTTCAACTACCGCACATGGTTGATGTGATTTAAGATGACATTTGAAGTGGCATGTCATGGTGAGTTGAAATCCTGGCTAAAATGTACCCTTTGCAGGTGGGCTAACAAAAACTCTCTTCCATTTCTAATTTGAACTTGGGTGTAATGGATAATCCCACACAAATGGCCAGACCCCTCAAAGAAGAAAACACCTCCTTTATTCAGTAGATACGGCACTGTACAGGAAGCTGGACAATCAGCTCTGCTTTACAAACCACTTGCATTATTCACATACAAACTGGCCTCCCTAATGCCACAAACAAATGTGGAGGTAGAAGGTGGCCATTCCATGCAGATGCAGATGGAGCAAAGAAAAGAAGAATGCATGACTGCTAGTAGTGCCTCCCCCACTATCCTTTTGGCTAAGCTACGTCAAGACGGATGCTGAAAAAGAGCCCATGCTTGACCAGCACAATTCAAAGCAGCAATCTGCAAAGTGATTCTGCTTTCTGCAGGGATGTCAATATTGCTGGATTTCTCCATATACTACTGTAGTAAGGAGTAGACATAATGCTGATCCTAGCTGTATCTGTAGTTTTAAGCCATCCTGACCTCGGAGTACTAAACCACAGCCACACAAAGGTGCATGAGTTGTGCATTGTACAAAGGCACCATGACATCGGGGGGGGGGGGGAGAGGGAGGAGGGAATTATGGAAACAGTAGTATTCCAGTGCCACATTGCAGGCAATTGGGTTGGAGGAAGTAGTACTTTTAGTTACTATTCTGCGCATGTGCGCATGTGCTGTAGAAGAAAAGGGAGACTGAAGCACTGGGAAACCACTGATGTGATTTGATGCTCTGGTGGTAAAAAGCTTTTTGCACAAAGGCACCTTACAGGTCAGCAATGATCCTAGTCCAGACATCCTGGACTACAACTCTTATCAGCCCAGGAAACAACACCTGCAGGGTAGCTACTGAAAGTTCTTTTAATTCTTGGCAGAGAACATTCTGCAGTTGCAGCTCAACATCATTTCCCTACCCCATAAGATACTTGATAAAACTACTGGGAGAGAAACGATGATGAGTACAGGAAAATACTGAGCCTTGAACTGGAAACAAGTCTGTGGAAACAGAGGATACATAATCTGTTTTTCTTTTCCTTCAAAACCCTGCAGGAAAGTAAATAAAATTCAGGAGTTTGGCTTTCCCAAACATCCCCAGAAAAATCAGCTATGGCATCCTGCACAGCCTAGTCTGTGAAAAACGAAAATAGAATATATTATCTGGGATAACTTACTTCTTTAACACAAAGTAGTGGTTGTCAGTGATCATTACCTAAAAGGCTAACAAGGATTTAAAATATGGCCCATTGTGGCTCTCCAAAAACAAATTCAGAAAAAATAGTGCTTAAAAAAAACCAAAACCACCACCACAATAGTTCCTACTATTTAACTAAGCCTAGCTAGCCTGCAAATAATACAGAAAGAAGAGAAGACCAAGGGCAAGACTGGAAAACTAGTGTTTCTGTTTCTGCTGTAGACAGTTTGAAATAGGGCTTTATCAGTTGAATTGTGAGTTTAATTAACTTTTTGTAAAAACATGAAAGTCGTCCCTTCTTGAGTTTTTAAGATAAGCTTTTTTTGGCATACAAAATGTGGTATTTCCATGAGAGCTGCATAATTACCATCAAGGCACCCAAAGGGAAAACAAAAAGAAAATCACGAATGGGGCAGCACCAATTCGGAGAAGCCAAACAGGATATTGAAGAATTACTTAAATATGATATGCCTATCATGCCTCTGATAAGCACTGGTAATTTCCACTCATCTCTCATTCTCTCTCTCTCTCTCTCTCTCACTCACTCACTCACACTCACACACACACAAGTACAAAGTCTTATTCTTGATTCTGAGTCTCAGCAGGAGAACCAAGGGCTTTTAGAGCAGTTTCTTTCAAGGCTTTTAGGCTGGGCATTATTTTATAAAGCTGACTTAGATAACTTCAGATCCTGGCTCAGGCAAACATTACCACGATAAACCTGGGATCTGATATGGGGGTAGGACATGAAATGAATATGGCCCCCAAGCAATGAGAAATCAATTATGCCCCAAAGAAAGGCAAATCCTGCGATAGAAGTGATGGCACCGCAAGGGTATTCTTCTCTTCTAGTGTGGCATCAACCTTCATAGTGGAATGGAAAAATCGACGAAGATGTATTATTTCCCTTGCTGTGTGCGACTGCTTCAGGTTGAGTCAGGCTCTGTCAGTGGGTGGAGGAAGCCCGGCCCTCAATTCTTGTTACAAAAATAATCTCTCACAGCCCTTCTTTTCCTGAGTCCAAATCTACATCCTGATTTCATCTTTAATAAATGTTGCAGTCTAGACAGCGGAGCAGCTCTTCTGGCTGCCAAACAGGATCCACAAGCAGGTCCTCCTCCCAACTGAAGAGCATTTCATCAGGCAGGGTGAGCATTGCTTGTCTCTCCCACCTCTTGTGTGCTCTGTGGCATTCTGTGCAGGTCTTGGATGGTTCTCCAACACGGACAACACGTATGTAGATACAGACAATATATGTAAATACACACACACCCAGCCTATGCACAGCTAATGTGTCACCGGTATGATGCATGTCTGGATAGAGTTCTGCCCACCCCAAAGGCACCACTGACACCATCACATCGGTTACCCTTGTATTCTGATGTCCAGGCCATGGATACTTGAGCTAACCCGTATCTTCTAGTGCAGGGTAACGGATTGCTCCACCAGCCGAGACAGGCCCCAGGTCTGGAACCCCCACTGGATCTTCAGCCTTCACAGTTACACCTGGAGTGAGGGGTGGGGGATTGTTTAAGACAGAGGCAGTTATTTTGACAGGGAAGGAAACTGATTTAGTCAGAAACGAAACCCAATATACGTGCCCTTCTGAGGTCGATGGCACACCCATTTCCCTATCTGCCTCCTCAGTACCAATTAATAAATCCCTTGAGAAAACAGTTCTTGGTAGCAACGTGCAGCATGGCATTACCACTGGGCCATGTCTGTCTCCAATTATGTGGCATCGGCAGCTATATCCAGGCAATAGAAGCATCACTTCTTTTCATGAACACGGGGTGTGTAGGATGCATGTCAATAAGGGGTGGGTGGGTTTTGATACACGGTCACGCCAGCTATTTTGCTGTCCTTGACCCTCCTGCTAATAGCAATAGTGCTTAAGACTTATATACCGTTTCACAGTGCTTCACAACCCTCTCTAAACGGTTTACAGAGTCAGCATATATTGCCCCCAACAATTTGGGTCCTCATGTCCCCAATAGCTACCGTACTTATTTAAGATATGGAGGATTCCTTCATTTTGTCAGGTAACACACCACACCCCAAACACACCACACCCCTTGCTAGTACCAGGGAACAAAACAAGCTGCACCTTGTGTAGCTGAGGTGGCAACTCATCTTCTGAGCTCTCTTCTGGGACTGGCTCTGGGTGTCGAGCAGCTTGGCCATCTTCTGCCCAGCCCCCAAGCGGCAGCCGAGCAAAGTGTGATGGAGCCCTGTTCACTGGACCAGGGTCTGTAATAGGACAGAAGAAACAGAACGGAACTCACCCATTGCTTGAAGAAAGCATTGTAACTTATTAAGAAGAGAAAATAAAGAATAAAAGTTACCCCAAAAAAATAGCTTTCAGCTGCAGAAGCAGTAAAGGGAAATGATTGGGGAACTTTTCAAGCTTACAATGGTATTATTGCTACTCTTGGCTAGTATTCTGCACCTGATCATACTCCCCTATAGTTCACAATTGTTAACAAGAAACAAAAGCTGAGAAGTTGACAAGACGTCTCAGAGGAAGCCTTATTCTTTGTACAAGGACTGCATCTTCTGTTTGATGTATTCACCATATTATTAAGTACAAATAAATTCTCTATAGGATTTAGCATTTAAAATAACTCCTACCCTTAGCAATCTGGGAGTAATGAAAGAATAAGGCCTTAATGTATAATTGATAGACAATGGAATTAATGCAAGCCCTACTCACTGTGGTTTGCAAATCATGGTTCACTGTATCATGTGAACAATTTTCAGTTTTGGCTTACTCAAAAGCCATTTCAGCCCTTCTGGCTGAAGGACACAGAATGACTGTGGATTTACTACACTTTATACATACCCGAGACACCTCCGTAACGGCGCTGGAAGCCTGCCTGAAGAGCAGATGCCTCATCACCAACTTGGCGTGGGGAGGCAAAGGGATAACTGGCTGAGCGAGGCATAGTGCTGCTAGGGGTGTTCCTCTGGGCCTCTGGGCCTTCCTGAGTGCTCTCACCACTCTCATCACTCTCCCGCCGGTGCCACAAATGTCGTTCAAGGTCTAGCTGGGCATGCTGCTTGTGCAGCTGTGAAAATGAGTTAATAAACAATGCGGGGCTGTGTTTAGCCAAGTAAAGGTTATTGAGAGGTCCCAATTAAATCGAGCTTCGGACCTGAAATTAGTTGCCCTGCTGCCCTTCATGTGCATGTTGCATCCCCACCTGTACATACAAAAGATTCAGTTCTATTCTGTTACCTAAAATGCAAATGTAAATGCACCTAGCTACACTGTATGATGCGGTTTTGCCTGAAGTTTTCCAATATGGTCCCACTTGATTTCTTACGATGTGTTTCCCATGGCCCACGGGCTAATCAATCAATCAATCAATCAAGATTAAATATGTGTTTCCTATTTTTCAGATCCCCAATTCAGTTTGATACTTCAGGGCAATACAAGCACAATTTCCTATGCCAGCATTTTACCTGAGGTTTGAGTTTACAGCAGTACCCACAACGTATCTCCACAGCTTTATACCAGAAATGGGGATACCATTTCAAAAGTTGCAGAAATGACTTGAGAAACATTATTTAAATACATGAGGACTAACCACCGGAGCTATGCAATGATTTGGCTATAACTAAAAAGTTCTTTGAAAGCATGACTGAACATGTATCCATGACTCACTGAAACAGCCACACTTGGGTCTAGGACAAGATAGCTGCGGCAGAAACTTTCCTGCAGCAGTTGGGAAACCTAAAAGAGATGTGCCTGTTGTGATTTCCCAGATGAATCCAAAGTACTGCACAGCCCTAGGACCAATATAAATCAAGCTTAAATCTAACTTTTAAAATTAAGATTAAATGTAAAATAAATCCCATATAGTTTATGTTTTCACCACGTATCTTTCACTGTTTTGCCTCCATTTCCTTTATGCAATGCAGCGCTAGTATACAAAGATTTTTCTGGCCTCAATCCAAGGCTTCATAATCGGTGGCATCTCCAGCAAACTAGATGCCAAAGTGTCAACACATCATGTGTACTTTTTATCTTTATTATTATGTATTGTGTATTATGTATTGTTTTGTTATATGTTATGAGACACCAAATCTACTTATGATTGAAGCAGGGTATTACAGGTGATTACAAATAAATAAATAAAACATGCAGATAACATATTCACCTATTTTAGATGTACACGTTTACATATTAATACATATTTATGCTGCAATGCCTTAGGCAAGCTCACAAGTGGCCATATATATACAATGACATCTTCACACCACTGTCATTCACTTCCTTCTCTCCCCTGCCTGACAAACAACCCCAGCATAAGTCATTATAATCACATTACCTCATGCATATAGAGAGCATGCAGACTCATCTCAGTAGAGGCATATTCTGAAAGAATTAGGCTCTGGAGTTGACCTTCCCAAGCACTGCTGCCAGAGCTTGCTGTCCTGGCATCCACCCTGCAGCCAAAGTGAAGGAAAGAATCAAGACGTGGTGTTAGAAAAAATTCCACCGATGTTCAGAAAGATTACCTCCCCTTCCAGCACGCATATGTTAAATAAATCAACGTTTTATCAATCATATACTGTATGTGCTTTGCAGATCTGTTCTAGCTGGGTACACAATCATGGGCTTATGATTCAACATCAGGGTGTCAAGCTCGATTTCATTGAGGGCTGCATCAGGGTTGTGTTTGACCTTGGGGACCAGGTGGGCATGACCAGCTCAATGTCACGTGTGTGTGTGTGTGTGTGTGTGTGCCTGTGGTGGCCCAAGCGGTCTGCCAGCGAAAACAGAGCTCAGGAAGCTGCGATGGCCTCTGCCAGCAAAAACAGAGCTCGGGAGGGCTGCATGTGGCCCTCCCAAACTCCATTTTCTCTGGCCGAGGGTTGCAGGAAGCTGTCACAGCCTCCCGAGCTCCATTTTCGCGGGCAGAGGCACTTCGCTGTTTCCAGGGCAGTCCTGTGGGCCAGATGAGCCAGATCCGGCCTATGGGCCTTGAGTTTGACACCCCTGTTCTACCCCATCCAGAATGGGACTGCAAAACACACGTTCAAAATACAAAGCAGCTTTTGTGAAGCCTTGGAGAAGTGACCAACTTTATGAAGCTTCAATCATACAAAAAAAAAATCTCAAAGGTGCAGGAAGAGACAATTAAAGGCCTAAAAATGTTCAGTTTAGAGGGAAAAAATGACATTACCCTACCTCCCCTCTACCAGGAATAGCATCGCTTCTCGGCCTTTTGGCTAAGATCAAGTGTAGCATCAAGTAAAAATTACTCCTCCAAATATCCCAGATAAAATATTGATGAGATGGTTGATCTCTTAAGAATTTTTCCATTAGATGCTTACTTCACACTACTTCTTACCCCGAGCCTGTCATTGCACCAGGTCCCCGAAGATGGGCACCATCAGCATGGGAACTACCATGTATTGTCTGGGTAGACTGAAGAGGGGAGAAGGAACGCAAAGCAGATGCCACCTCAGAGACAGCAGACAGATGACGTGAAGTCTGTGCATCACGGATTGTTTGGTACCCAAGTGCCGAGGAGCCAGCAATCACGTTGGCAATCAGACTGTGTGGCTGCAGACAGAAGAGAAGAAGGATTTTAATTCTGCAAGAACGGGATCCTCTTCTCCCCATGTTTGTCACTAGAACTTCACTACCCCTTTTCAGTTTTAGCTGTGAACCTGTGGTGGGCAAAGCTGGAACCTCTCACTCTCCCATTCTGGAAGCTAATACATTCACCTAAATCCCAACCCTAGTAGGCATGTGGGATTTTCAGGAAGAGAATAAAACTGGATAGTTGACTCTTTACATGGAGAAAAAGAAAGCAAGAGAGTCAAATGAGATTCAATGGGAAACACTATACAAATTCTAACAGGAGGCCCCTGAAATTTGTATGAGAGTGTCAACAACAGAAATACTATGAGGGGTTGCCTACTTCTAAAGGGTTTGGGACAAGGACCTAATTTTGTGATTTTCTGAAAACCATATGAGGCCATTTACTGATGTCACTAGAAGAAATATAGCCAAAAGTCTTTATTTTTTTTTTCACGCTTTTGAAAATGAGGTAAAAATCATCTGGAAACAAAAACAAATTGCTATTGTTCTTATCCTTAAACTCCACCCCCCAAAAAAAAATAAATGGGCAAAATGACAGAATTTGGGAATATTACTGAACTGAGGCTGAATTATTCATACTGCTAGAAGGTGCTACAAGATGTTGCTTGCATCCCCTAGATTGCCTGTTTCTGTTTTAAGAAGTGAAAATTAAAGATGGAATACAAGAAACCTACTCAAAGCAGGAAATGGAAGATTTCAGCTTGTACAACAGTGCTCACAACAAGATGGATTCTCATGAACTGAATTAAGGCTACTCTGGTGAAGAGAGTGCTGGAGGATTGAGGAAAGCCCTTATGCAGAACTGGCAAAGTCTCCTTAAAATATATAGAAGAGTTTGGGAGCTGTAGTCCATTGGCGCCACTGCATAGAGCAAATGACTATGCATGGTTGGCATCGTGCCTTGGTTCTTCTCAGCCTAACCAGCAAGAACACTATTCTTGGCTTAGATTCCCAAAACAGTTCCTCCATGCTCACAGCCCTACAAAGAGACACCACCTCTCTCCTTTTTCAAGACAGGATATCTCACAAAAGTAGCATTGCCATTTGTTAGTTCCATGTGGGTACCTCAGATTCAGACTGTAGTGACTGGATAGAGGTGAAAAGTGCATTGTCAGGCAAGACAGCCTGCTGGGCCAATGCCAGGCTGCTATCACGATGCACCCGCTCCTTAAGCAAGCCAATGAAAGCTGTGCTCTCCCGAGGGGGTTGCCAGTGTGGATTGGTGATGGCAAAGTGCATGAGGGACAGCTCTGTCTTGCCATCCTCAGCCTGCTGATAAATGGAGGCTTCTGTCTTCCCAGCCGACATCCACTGCAAAACAATCAGAGCAGAGCTCAGGAAAGTATCAAAGCTAACTATCCATCCCCCCATCCTTATTTACTTAGTGTAAGCAATAAATAAATAAATAAATAATACAACAGCTTCTCCTATAAATCATTTTTCCCCCAGTATGCAATTATTCTTAAAAAAAAACAAAAAACTACAGTGTATATCTGATATGTAAATCACATTTCATATTGTGAAATGAAATTCTCAAGTGTACCAGAAACCTAAAATAGTGATTTGGCTTTTACTGTAATGTAAGGCTACAGTAGAAGAAAATACTATTTCATACTTTGACAACTTAGCTGACAGAGTGAAAGCAATTACCACCACATGTAAACTGTATTTTACTATTTGATGTCCTCACTTTTCAGATATACTTTCACTCAATTAACATCCCTACTGAAGAATGCAAAGCAAATGGCATCTTCTGAATTGCTAATTAATTTCCAATTTTTTCATTTTTTGCTGGGACTTACTGCAGGATGCCCATGCTGGCGCACATCCATTTGGGCAAAGGAGCAAGTGTCTCCCACTCCCACAACCTCCACTGTAAAGTTGCGGAAGAAGTCGATGATCTCCAAAGCTTTGGGCCTCAGACAGAAAATGAGAATCAAGGGCGTCACAATGGGACTAAGCAGCTCTTCCAGAATAAACACCTTTGATGAACACAGAAAACAAACCGTTATGTCTTAGAAAACACCATAGTGAATAGTACCAACTTAGCTCAGGATGACTACAAGCACAACTGTTATTCCAAATGTTCTACACTTAGAGACGGTCCCTGAATTTCTGGAGATTCTTGTATAAACATCTTGTTTATACTAGTATCTACTCAAGACCTCTCTCTCTATTGACAGTACCATCCTTCCCTCTAACCTATCCTGTCTTACCGCCTTGTACTGGAAGAGCTGAGCAAATTCATCTCTGGTTTCATAACGATGGGCATTTCCTTGCCAGTGGTCAGGCATGTAATGGATATGTGCCAGAATCACCCGAAGCAGCTGCTCTGGGCAGAAAACCAGGTGTTGGTCTGGGATGAAGGACCTGCAGGGACAGATAGGGTGCACAAGCCACATAAACTGGAGCCAAGAAGCGCTATATCACTTGAGAAGAAGAAGACAAGAAGTAGCTTGTTGACAAAGGTGCATATTGCTGCTGTCTACACTTCTTTATATATTTATATATATAGTAAAGGATAGCCTACAGCACCGGTGAAATTCAGCAGGTTCTAGCCTATTCACTAGAACCCGTAGTAAATTTTCTAAGCAGTTCAGAGAACCGGTTGTTAGAAGAAATTTGTTTTTTTCCACTTTACAGGGTTAATCCTGTAAAGAAGGCAGGAAAAAAAACATGCTGGTATTGTTGCTAGCCTAATCTTTATTGCCCTGCTTACAGAAACTGCCCACCCAGTCACATGACACCCCCCAGCTACACCCCCAAGCCACGCCCACAGAACTGGTAGTAAAAAAAATTGAATCCCACCACTGAACTACAGATAAAGATTCTATAGGAACTCTATACAAGTTTTATAAAGTGCAATATTATGTAGGGCAATCTTGTAATAATAATTTCTCCAATGCCAATTGTTAATTGACATGACATTGGCTGCAGATTACATCTCTCCAGAATCCTTTCAACCATTGAACAATTATTGTAACTCATAAAATGTCAGGTTGATTTAAAAGCTGATCCATAACAACAATGTAATGTAAAAGAAAAATCTTCAACTTGCAGTTATTTATACCAATAAAGGAAAATATTTGTAGCTCGGAGTTGAAATATGGGGTCCTTGGTACTCTCTGAGCTTGATTGTTTTCTTACAGATGTTTCATTACCCAAACTAGGAAACATCATCAATGCTAATAAGGAGTGGGATATGCTCTCCATTTATAGCAAGCCACTAGAATATAATTTGAGAACAAACCCCACTTCTTACTAGCACTGATGATGTTACCTAGTTTGGGTAATGAAATGTCTAGAAGAAAACAACCAAGCTCAGAAAGCACCAAGAACCTCTCAATTATTTATATCATGTTGTTTCTTCCCATTTCATCTCTTTATTTGCGAATTCTTCCACTTTCTTTCTCCACTTCAATTCCCTTAAGTCAGGCCTGCCCAATACATCGATCGTAATATACCGGTGGATCACAAAGATAGTATGGGTAGATCACATGGCACCTGCTTATTTTTGCTTCCCAGAGGCAGGGACTGGGGGTGGGGGTGGAGCTGCCCTACTACTTACCTTGGGATAGTTGGAGCTAGGCCTCACACACCTCAGCTCATTTTTTCTGCAGCCAGCAAGCCTTTCCTGAAGACCTCTGTAGCCAGTGACAGAGCTCCAGATCAATCCGCAGCTCTATTATTGGCTACAGAGGCCTTCAGGAAATCCTTGCTGGCCTAAATTTCGTATTTTGTTTTGACTTGGTCATTTTATAAGTAGCTCACAAGCGAAAAAAAGTGTGGGCACCTCTGCCTTAAGTAAACTGGTGACTTGACCACTGGTCCTTTTTTCCTCTCTGCTATAAAGTTACAGTATCTGTGCATTTTATAGACAGTGAAGAACTGTACCCCAGTTAGATTCAGCAAAGAAACCCAAATGTGAGAAGCAAGTCTCAAGATTCCCGAAAAACCAGATTTTTGTCTCCTGACCTCTTAAAGCTTTATGACGCAAGCGTCAGAATGAATTCAACCTCAAAGCATCCTGCCCTCATGATTAATGAATTAGGAAAGGCCTCTGCTTAACTGAACTGAAAGACATGATTTGTGAAGCTTAGTTAAGTCTCAAACTCATGGCGCTCTTAAAATGTCCCAGATATAACTGCTAAACAGGAAAGAGTACCACTGGTAATTTGTCTTCTAGCAGTAAAATCAGACAGGGACCAAACTTGCAAGCCTTTACTGCATAATAGTGTTGTTTTTTTAATTAATAGCTTGCTTTTACTTACTATCTGCATAGTAACAATTACTCTTCTCCGAGCAAAAAGAAAGCCTCATAAACCATGAAAGCTTCAGCCCAATCATTCCCACTCACCTGCAGACAGTGACAGCCACCCCCAGGATGGTGACAGTTGTGAGAACATGTTCTACAGCGAGTACATCTTCATCATAAATTGTGAGGGCAATGAGGACAGCAAGGATAGAACCAGCAAAGAAGGCCACGTTCTTCGCCACAACCGTAAACAGGGGAGAAATGAAACAGTTCATGTACTTGGAAGCGGGCTTATAGCCTTTGCTGAGTCTCGAATGCAACTCATGGTCCAGCTCATTGAAATGTCGCAGGTAGCAGCGGCCGTAGAGAGACCAGCAACGGGCACCCAAACTGCCTGGTTCTCGCTTCAGAATTTCAGTGTAGCTGAAGAAAGCGTAAAGAATCTGCCATATAAGTATAAGCGGACAAAGGAGAAAATTAGCAATGCCAATCCATAAGATACGGGTGCCCAGTTTGTCAGCCAGCTCCATGCGGTTGCTGCTACGCTTGTACTCGGCCTTCAGACTCCATTCGTTCTCAAAGAGTGAGCCAGGGCCCCAAAAGAAAATAAGTTCAAAGTTGTACTTGAGACCACGGGTGTAAAAGACAGTATCTCCCAGTAGGGGAAGATGGAAGCGCACAGGCAGGAGTGACTTGTTCACTATGGCTACCATGTAGTTCTTGAAGCGCAAGATGCGGTGGTAGATGTCCAGTTCTGTCAGCTCCTTCTTATGAATGCAGATTTGGTGCTCCTTTTGGATTTGTATAATCCGTGCTTGTACCTCCTGCCAGGTATAGTAGGGCAAATTGGACTGCAAGTAAGTAGACAGAGGGATGTAATCAGTGGTATGATAAGGGCAATGGAATAACTTTCCATGAACTGACTGGAAGAAGGCAGTAATTTTACCTCTTCCACTATTCACTTATTATTTATAGAGATCTGCTTCTAAAATGCCAACCACTTCACAAGCATGTAATTCCAAAACCTCTTGTATATCTCATGGCACTTCAGTCAACTTTCTTTTGAACTGTATGATTGAACTATGTAAAAAAAAACAGTATAGATTCCCAGTCACAAGTATATAAAATGAAAGCATCTCATTTTAAACTTGAAAGGATGACACCAGGCAGAGTAGCAAAGAAAAAAATCACACAGAGAGCTTTTCTGCATCAATTCATTTGCTTGCTTCTAATTCTGACATTACACAATTAAGCTGAACATTCCCAGGTCCTGGGGAAAGAGAAGCACATTCTTAATAAAGAAACTCAGCTTCTAACAGAGCTGGCCAAAGGTCTAGGAATAGATACTGGCAAACCCAGAAAAGCAGCTGCAGAGTATTACAGCCCTGCCACTCAACTAAGGAAATCAGAAGAGCCAGATGGATCCATGGGCAGAACTAAGCTTCCACGGGATTGTCACCAGACTGGAAAAATCAGCAACACTGCACAACTGCAAGGAAAGGTCAGTAAGGAGCAGCATAGAGAATAGCAAGGCATTTTCGAAGGGTTTTAAAACATGGGAGCAAATTCATATCTCCTCTTTATTGCTTTGACAAGAATCATATATCTACTGATTATAAAATATTTACAACAATATTGACTGATAAATTAAAAACGTTTTTTACATGAAGATCTATTTTACCCAAAAGACAATTAAAAGATAATGTGAAAGTTGTATTGGATGTAATAAAACAGCAGTCCTGAAGCTTTCCAGCTCTGTGGACAAGCAGCGGTGTGGAGGATAGTTTCACATGTGTGTGCTGCTTGCACAACTACAGCTTTGCGCACTCATTTGCCACTTACACAGGCTGGTTTCCAACAGGCTTCAGCCTGGCACAAGGCCATGGACTGGGGCTGGAGAACCTTGGAATAGAGTATTTGCAGCAGAAGTGGCACTGGTTTTTCTTGAAGCAGAGCAAACTTTTGATAATTTGGTGTTTTATGTTCAAAATTTTGGAAGATTTGGACTTTGGGGAGAATTTTATCCATGGGATAAATTTGTTACATCTGAAAAGGCACATATTATTGTTAATGGTGATCTAACTAAATCATTTGAAATACAGAAGGGGCAAGACAAGGTTGTCCTTTGTCATCTTTTGTTTTTATTTTACTTTTAGAAGTGTTAATTGAAGATATTAGGATGAGAAAATAACAGGGTTGAAAACCAAAAAAGAGACCTTATACAGTGAAGCCTTTTTATTTGGTTTTGCAAGAACCTCAGAATGGTATTGAGCACTTCATGAAATGAAGAAAGTGGAAGACTTTGGAGCATTAGATGGATATAAGTAAATCCAAAAGTTTTGTTTTAAAATAAAAAAAATATGAGTACACAAGACCAAGAAACTCTGATGAAAAAGATGGCTTTTAAAATTGAGAAGAAAGTTAAGTATCTAGCGGTTGTTACATTGACTAATGTGAATTGAATGCAGTTTCAGAATAACTATCCTAAAGAATGGAATGATATTAAAAAAGATTTACTGAGGTAGGATAAACAACAATTGTCACTGGTAAAATTTCAATGATTAAGATGAATATTTCACCTAGAATATTATTTCTATTTCAGACAATACCAGTATTGATGACTGATGTATCATTTAATAATGACAAAAAGAAACAAAATTTTAACTTTTGGATTTGATTATTAGAATTGTTTATTATTACAGAAGTACTGTGTGTTATAGTTAATCTTATAATAAAAGATCGTTGTATTTATACTTGTTAAGAAAAAGAATATGTCTACTACCTTGCTGGTAGAGAGGAGGATTGTTAACCCAGCATTTCCCCCCCTCACCCCCCCCCTCCATTAGTCAGATGTTTCTGGGATGCCTGCAGAAAGACACTGCACTCTCTGGTAATCATAAGGCCTCTAAACAAAAAAGTTTTACTTAGGCACCTTTTCACTTGAATGAACTATTAGTGAACTGAATCTCAATAGCTTACCATAGGAATCTTGAGCGCATTCACATAAAAAGAATGTATTTCCCAGTAGCAGCACATGTTGTAAGCATTATGAACTTGGCAAATGGCCAATTCACTAACCAAGACAGAAATCAGAATACTGTTGCTTTCCACATTCGCACCTCTGCAGAGTCTGCAGTCCAGTTCTGTTCACAAAATGCATCAATGAGGGGGAAGGACACAGTCCTCTCCTCCTCTGCCCTCACTCAAATCTTCATGCAGCTGAACGCTGTGAATTCGAGGCCTTTCTTGTATTTCTGCTATCCAAATTTTTTGCCCTGAAATCAGTTTACTGCAAAAGAGCTTAGATTTAACTATGATGTAATCAAGGCCAGCTATGTTAGTGATGCAATCTGAGGATGTACAATTTTGCTTTTTTTTTGCAGGTTAGCAGAAAACAAATCTCAACCTGAACTGGCCACCGGTAAAACCACGTTAGAATCTATTTCAACCACCGATTTAGAATTAGCCACCGCACCAAAGGTAAGAGGGGGCATTTATTTCAACTAGTCATGTTTTGAAGCAGGCCAAAATTGTGGTATATTCCAAATAATACTCATATTTTGCAAATCAACAATATTAATCCTGATATCTGCATCGTTACGAATGCTATTAGTAATATTAATACTATTGGACGTTTAATGTAATATTTTTTACGATACACTTATAAAAGCAGTCCAGGAGCTACAGATACAATTTATAGTGACTTACAACCACAATTGAGCCCAAACTTTCTGCTGCTAAGGGAGACAGTTGTTAAGTGAGTTTTCCCCTCTTTTTACGAACTTTCTTGCCACCGTTGTTCAGTGAATCACTGCGATGGCTAAGTTAGTCATTAAGTGAAACTGGCTTTCCCATTGACTTTTCTCATTGGAAAGTCACAAAAGGCGATCACATGACCCTGGGACACTGCAATCGTCATAAATATGAGTCAGGACAGTTGCCTGAAACATCTGAATTTTGGTCACTGACCATGGGGATGCTGCAAAGGTCGTTAAGTGTGAAAAACAGTCATAAGTCACTTTTTTTCAGTGCCATTGTAACAACTTCAAAGAGTCACTAAACGAACGGTTGTAAGTTGAGGACTACCTGTAATTTTTAATTGGGAATCATTGGGAGCCGTGTGGCATACCAATTTGATCAATAAATTATTGTAAGACTGAATTGTTGCACGTATCCATTTGAAGCAAGCTCTTGGGTCGTCACCGAGTAAGTAGGTTCAAAGGGTTCGGCTGTCATTCTATGTGTGTTTTCTCCTGGGGAGCTTTGTGTAAATGGAATTTTGCACCTTTTTGTAAGCAGTGGGGGAGTGGGAGTGAGTAGCTTGAGGCCTGGACTGCTGGCCAGCTGAAGGAAGCGTTGATTGACCTCAGCATATTCTTCACGTTTTGAGATTGGCAACAACAAAGATATTTGCAGGCAGTTACTAATGCTTGTAAGAGCTGTTTGAAAGAGATGGTTGTGTGGTTGTGCTCAGAGGCTGATTAAATTCTATTGATCATGCTGGATTTGAGGACTATAATTGTTCTGTTTGGGTAAGACAGGACCTTCCCCACTCAATAGTTTGCAGAGATTGTCCACCATATATAGGGCCCTGGTGGTTCTTTGGCCTGGATGACTGAGAATCTCTACAGACTACACAATTTGGGATCAACACCCCCTGAATGGCGTGGGAGTAGGAATGGATTTCCAGAGGAAAAATTGCAGGCTACAGGAACCATTAAGCACTACTCAGATGACCCTGAGGACCCTGAGATAAACCTCCAAGTGCTTCGCTAAAAGGATGCAGATTGCCAGCTGTCTGCAAGGAATATAAATTTTTCCATTCCCTCCTGTCAGAGTTGAAGAAGCTTCTTGGATAAGAAGCGAAACGTCTTCAGAAGAAAAATAAGAAAGTCCGGTTGCCTCCTGAAAAAGCATCTTTGGGACAGCTGTTAGGAATGTAAAATCTAACAATTGTTGGGTAGACAATATATAAACCAGGATTGTTACTTTAAGGTTTGTTACTT
>JAEANM010002450.1:9413-24545 GCA_017656035.1 Myanophis thanlyinensis | reverse complement strand
AAATGTTATTATTGTATTATTGTATTTTTACTGGCTGTAAACCACCCCGAGTCCTTAGGGAGATGGGGCGGTATATATAAATATGATTAAAGTAAAGTAAGTAAGTACCAAAAATATCCCCAAAATAGCAGTGACTGAAATAAATAAAATAAAAAATGTCATAGCAAGTGGAGAATTGGTCAAACATAAGAGGGACTTTCTCATTACAGGTAGTCCTTGACTTTTGACCACAAGAGTCCAATATTTATGTTGCTAAGTGAGACATTTCTTAAGTGAGTTTTGCTCACTTAAAAGTGTCCATTTTACAAGCTTTCTGGGTACAGTTTTAAAGTGAATCACTGCAGTTGTTAAGCTAGTAACATGGTTGTTAATTGGATCTGGCTTCCCCATCGACGTGGCTTGTCAGAAAGTCGCAAAAGCGGATCACATGATTCCGGGACACTGCAGCTGTCATAAATGCGAACCAGCTGCAAAGTCTCCAGATTTTGATCATGTGACCAATGGGATACTGCAACAGTTGTAAGTGTGGAAAACAGTTGCAAGTCACCTTTTTCAGTGAGGTTGTAACTTTGAATAAATGAACTGTTGTAAGTCAAGGACTATCTGTATACCATGTCGGCACCAGCCCAGTTTGTTGCAACTCTGTACACATTTTCAGTTACACAGCAGTTGAGGATTGAGAAAAAGAATTACAGGGTAGATTTAGGCTTCTGTGACTTGGGATGAATGTTGAAAGAATCCAATAGAAGCATTTACTCAGGAAGAAAGGTTAAAACACACAAGGTTGAATACTGAAGCCTCAACTTCACTGTTAAAAAAAACACAAATAACACTGACAATATTTTAAAAAAGAAAGAAATTAGGGGAAAAGAATTTCAATATTTCAAGCTGCTCACCTGATGAGCACCAAACCCTAAAGAGCTAATTCAATAAGGGAATCCTGAGGTTTGTTACAAGGTGTGTGAATTACAGCATGTCGTGTTGGTGATGATGTCGCTACAGGCATCTCAGCATTTATCCCCCTGCCAGATTTCTGCTATAGACTCAGAAAAGGGCTATATCAATAAATAAAACAGTTTCTTTCACTAAGAAAAGGACAAGCCCAAATTTAAAGAGAAAAAACATTGAGTAGAAATATGTTTATTATGTTGCCATTTGGGGGGGGGGGGAATGTACCGTTTTTAATGTTCTTTCTTTTCCGATGTTTTTGTCTCAACTGCACTAAGTCTTTCTCGTTTTTTTAAATGCTTCTGACATATTTGAACCATAACAGTTTAAAAATTGGAATACAAATACTCCAAAATCTGTTCAAGGCAAAGTCATACTGTATAACTCTAAAAACTCTACTAAGGTGATTCTTAGGTACACATCTGAAAATTGGACTTGGAAATTGCCTGAAGGCAAATGGTGCAATCACAAAGCTAAGATACTGTAGCTCTTCCCAATTAAATCTCTTTCAAATGCCTTGGATTATAACTTCCAAATTTTCAACCAAAAGTTCTATGAGCTGAGAATCACATGAATTGGCATCATTCTAACGCATGTAAGAAAGGGAGCATAAGAGAGATCTCTGGGTTTTGGAGAAAGAAACAGAAATATCTGAAAATATTATGAATGACGAGCAGATAGATGTTTTAATGTCAATCTTATTTGGTAAAAAGGCAGGCAGCCCTTCAGTCTTCTACTCTGGAAAAAGAGGTGCAAACAGCTCTCGGAGACCCTTAATTAATTTGATAATGAACGAGTACTGAAATTTAGGGCTTATTCAGTTTCTCTGATTCTCTATAGTAACCTTTACTTTCTTCACATTAAAGCTAACCTTGTGACTTTTTCTTTCTGGGTTATATAGTCTATGGTTAAGGGGCCAGACTGGAAATGAAGTGGTAAGAATTTGGCTCACGTCTTGCCAAACGGAGGCGAATCAGAATCCTTGGGTACCTGTGCAATTATATCTGCAGTTTCAGAATAACTGCGGCACTTCTTCACAGCAGAGCGAGCCAAGAAATCTTCAACCAATCTGATGCCGATGCTGTATCCCCTGACCAAGGAGAAAAGAGAGAGAAAAGTTGAAGGGGTGTCAGGTGAACTTCCTGACAGTTGGTGTGAGTATAAACTGGACACAGGGCACACACGTTGTTCCAAGCATAAAGGAATGATAAAACTCATAGATTAAGATGACGTGTATAGATGTCATGGCAAATTTTCTATGAGCGGATTACAATAACAGTTTGTTAACCGAGCATTTTGAAACTTTAACCTGGTTTTTATTATTATTATTGTTCTTACTGCTAACTATTTTGTCATTAATATAATAAAACAAGTCAATAATTTGTGAATAGATTTATTAAACATTTGTGGGGGGGCTGTTTCGCAAGGGATGGAGGCCAATATTCTAGTAATGTATTAATCAGTACTCAGTTAGTGGGATAGTATGTGTGTATGTGTTGGTGAGTTTTTTTTTCTTTTTAATGCACTTTATTACTGTCTTGACTGTTTTGTGGTTTTTAGTCTATTTTTGGATTTTTGGGAGTTTTGTATTTTAATGTTCTTTGGAATAAAATAAAAAAAGTAGAAAAATGGCAGGATAAAATCCATATTGTAAATAAAACAATGGATGCAGAGGTGAAATTCAGCAGGTTCTAGCAGGTTCACTAGAACCTGTAGTAAATTTCCTAAGCAGTTTGGAGAACCGGTTGTTAGAAGGAATCTCCTTTTGTTTTTTTCCACTTTGCAGGGTTAATCCTGTCAGGAAGGCATTCTGGGTGTTGAAAAACATTCTGGGTGTTGTTTCTAGCCTAATCTTTATTGCCCTGCTTACAGAAACTGCCCACCCAGTCACATGACCTCTTCAGCCACACCTACCAAGCCACGCCCACAAAATCGGTAGTAAAAAATTTTTGAATTCCACCACTGAATGGATGGAATATTCTGGAGAACAGGTGCATTGTCCAAGCAATGAAAGAGTATGTTATCCATTTGAAGAAAGCAACATTTTCTGGAAGTTGGGGCATTTACTGTTCTTTAAATGAAAGAAGAACTAGAAGCTCTTAGATCCAAAAACGAATAGTCATTTCCTTTATCTATCCATAACAATCATGATTAAAGGTACTGGGAGAAACATCAGGTAAAGGAATTCAGACAAAGCAGCTTCATTCCTTTCTTTTTTCTTCTTCCCCCCCCCGCCCCCCCTGAAACAAATCCCTCTTTATAACTTTCCACGCAACATCATGGAGGCAGAGAAAGAACATTAGCATTTCAAATGTTTACTTTTTGGCTTGGAGTGCAGATAAATTTAATTAATCAGGACTTTCACTAGTTTAGGGGACACAGTCTGACCGTTTTTGCACACTTGTATTGGCCAGCTGAAAACAGCACTGATTGGCTTATAGCGATCTCTGAACTTTTTGCAGCATTCTGAGCTCAGTAAAATAGAGAGGATTGGCTGGTCAGCTTCAAAATAGGTTGGAGAGTAGAAACAGAATCCTATAGCCATTTCCCAAGCTGACATCTACCCCCAAGTAAACAGACTGAAGAACAGGGAAAAGATAACTAGCCATTTCCCCCTCAAATTTATCATGCTGCTTCTTGCCATCTGATACTTACATGCTATCCAAGCATTTGTTTACATCTTCATCCTTTTCATAATCCTTACACAGTTGGGCTACCAAAGCACCGTAGGTGAGCACAAAAAGCTCTCTACTCTGTCAATCACAGGAAATACTGATGAGAATTGAAGAAAAACATACAATCTTCTACTCCAAGAGCAAGTAGGCTATATAAACATCTTTGAAAAAAGAGAAAACCCAGACAGAAGCTAGGTTCACATACAATGCAAACCCCCAAAGTGGTTTTGCTTTATCGCATTGAATGACCCCCCCCCCCAATTGTGGCTTGTTAATAAGAATTTATTATCACTCAGGCTAAATGTGACTCCGGACACAGGGACCTGCTTTAGTGCAATATGTCAATCCAGGCAGTGTCCACTGCACAACTACATTTATGCTGAAAAAATAATACAACCATATCTGCCAGTGTGAATCCCCCAAATATCCCATGATCCACTCACAAAAATTAGGATAGATGCATTAGTTAGTCTGCATACCATGTGATGAGCTGATGCAGAGGATGAAATGGTGGGCAAATGCCAGTCCTATAACATAAAAAGAAGTAAAAGAAGAGAGAGCACACACAAAAAATTCTTGATTTATTTATTTTTACTTAAGAAAAGAGTTTATGATTAATCGAAAAGGCAATTCTCTAACCAAAAGAAAAAAATAGCAATAAACTACTGAGTGAGAAATAATACCAATAAGAAACACAATAGAATTTTGTTCTTAACTGGAGTTAGGAATTAGATTTGCACTAGAATCAGTCGTGTTAAGGCTCCAGGCTACAAACGGGTGATGGTGAGTTCTAGTCCCATTTTAGGCATGAAAGTTGGCCTGGTAACTTGGGCCAGTCACTCTTTGTCAGTCCAACTCATCTTACAGACTTGTTGTTATGGGGAAAATAGGAGGAGAATAGAGTGTTTGCTATGTTAGTTGCTTTGAGTTATTTATTAAAATAATAAAGGTGGGATATATAAATACATAAAATATTTCTGTATATAATATAGCTTCAAATGCATATTTTCTTTGGGGCAATGTAATATAGTGCCGTGTTTCTCAATCTCAGAAACCTTAAGATGAATGGAATTTAAAAGAGAGAATTCCCATGAGATTGTGAAATAGTGCTGTGGTATGAGTTTGCATGGGTGATATTTGCTTCTATTTGAGAAAAAAAATGACCAAAATTTAAAAAATATTACTGCTCATGATATTGCCACCTGGTGGAACTAGAAGGGAAAAAATGAAGACCTGTCCAAAATATCAGGAGCTGAAATTATTTGAGAGGCAAAATGACAGCATCTTCAATAAAATTTCTGCTTATACAATTCAAATACAGATGCAGAACATCTATACTGGGTGTGTGTGTGTTGCTCATTGAAAATTGCCTCAGCTGAAAACCAGCTCCTTACAAAACATCTTCCCATCTTAAAGACAAGTCAGTATCAAACTGATTCAAAGAACTAGAAAAGTTAAACATAAAAACAGGTGCAAGTCAGAAATGTCAAAATAAAATGTAGACCAACAGCATTTTTTTATTTCCCCAATTTTATTTGCACTGGGCATGGCTGAGAGATTAAATATTACTGTTTGCACTGTTACATATATTTGTAATGAAATCATATCACTTGTCATGCAGTCATCAAAATGTACTGTACTTCTAAGATCTGGATTCACAACCATGTGTAACCAGAGGGGAAATTTTCTGGAATCCTTGGAAAAAGGAAGGAAGGAAGGAAGGAAGGAAGGAAGGCAGATATATGTAGAGAAGAGAAGACATTATTTCAGGCATCTATGATCATCTATTGCCTCAGACTTTACTAAGAGTAGCATGGCAGTCAAAAACCATGAATGCCAGTTATTGTTATTATTACTTAGCATCTGATGAAAACATGATGGAAGAGAAGTAAACACATATATACAACCCACATAATTTATACAAAACTTCTATGGAGTATGGCAGCGGCCTCATAACTGATGAATGCCAGTGGTTTTGTGGGTTTTCTATGGATTCAATTTTGTGGAAAACCATCCTCGCCATGACCACAAGCAATGGAACTGGAAGTATGGTCAAAAAGAGTTCTTTCTTTCCCATTCACCCCATTTAAAAAGTAAACAGTGAAGACTTCACTAGCATACTGAATTCACAAAATGCATTCAGTAGGGATAATGACGAATACCACTTTAAAATAACAAGCATATTAGTTTGATAACTGTTAGATATACAAGCAAGTCTTACGATTTTGGAGTTCTCTGGTCTTCTATTTGCTGGATGTGCCATTCTTCTCAGACAGTAGGAAGATACCAGCACTATTATATTCCTTCTGACTTAAGATAACATTTTTTCCTCTGCTGCTTTGGTTGCTTGTTACTCCATTTCTTCCTCAACCCTGGTCCTATTGCCCTTGCTACACCCTGGTTGTAATGAACTCTGATGTTACGGATCCTGCTTTTCCCCCTGACGCTCCTCCTCTTCTCGGTAAGCCTGAAGTCTTCCAACAGAAATGTGTTTGGCAAGGAATCCGGCTTACTTCAGTAAACAACCTGACTCAGATCGTTAACTGATCCATTAAACAAAACAGCCTGCAAATTACATGTAAAATAGCTATCTCTCTGCTTGAAACCTCCCACTGAAGGGATATTTTCAAAGAGAGGCTTTTAACAAGGCTCTGCCTTGTTTGTAATATTTTATAGCAGGGGCAAAGGACAACATTTTCCACTCTCCATCTTTCTTCGCCATTTTCTGAGGGGCTTTTAGGGCAAGCTTTTATGGCCCATTTGCCCTACCTTAGTACACAATTTAAGGAGGATGTGAAAGGAAAGCACATTCCATTTGTACAACCTTGTTGGATTGCTTTTTCCATAATCTCTTTATTTCCTAATTGTCCATCAGAGACAAAAAGGCCTGGTAGAGCTTTAGACCACAAAGGCAAACACCCTTCCTTTTCAATTTCCACTAGACAATTCATGACCCCCTTCGGTTATTTCAGAGAGATTTCCTTATCAGATTTCTCAGTGCCTTCAATAATAGCAAAGCTTTTAACGCACTTGAAAAGTTCTTTAAAAACCAGGGACATATTCAGACATGTATGTGCCTTGAAAGTAGTTGACCACAGGGGAAAAAAATAGGATATTTTGTCTTACGTCACAAAATGCTTTATGATAGTCTTTATGTCATAAAGTATTGTATAAATGTTGCCAAACTTCAATTCCATGGAAATCCCAAGTCCTGGATTTTGGAAGCATTCTGTAAATTCGTTCATTTGAACAAACTTGGTTCAAAAAGTTTCACTCTAATGTGCACTGTTTTGCCCAGTTAAAGATTATAGGAAAGAGAGTTTTAGTAACATATAGATAAGGAAAAGCCAGTAAGGAAGGGAAGAGAGGATGATTTTTGACCGGTAACATCAAGGAATTCTCTCTTTGGAATTGCCCTAAATTATGGGAGCATAAACTGAGACACCAGAGCACTGAGGGTTTAGCCTGAAGTCTAGGAAGTGACTCACAGAATTCCCTCAAATATTCTGCCAAAATATAATTTTCAACATGGCAGAGCATGATTCAGTACATGGCAAGAGATCAGTTATTTAAATAATACACTAAATAATTGATTATCTACTTAACTTGGGGATTGCAAATGCTTTTTAATTGCTTTTCAGTTATTAGGAATCTTTGAACTGATAACTTTTACAGGACTGAGTGAGTTTCCTTCAATCCTTAGCAGAATTTTTTTTAACTATTAACAGGAACCAGCCTCAGGAGAGAACCACTGTGCTTCCAAATCTCCCAAACTGATCCAGGATACTCATATCAAGAATGGATTTATAAATAATTTTAATTATGCTCTTCTGAGAAATCACAATAAAGGTGCCCTCTTTTAGGATAGCACAAAGTGACCTCTGTAGAAAGGCCATACATTGCATTCTTTCAGAAAGGTACTCTTTGGAAGAGGTAAGTGGAGCATGATGTTATGAAGCGAGGAGGAGATCCAAAGCTATGGGACTTGGCTGGGCAGGAAGCAAGTGCAAGGCTGAGGGTGGGAAGCAGGCCCAAGGCTGTGGGCCCTCATGGGGAGGGCTGCTATGCAAGGTGTGCCTCAGGAGGTGGGGGAGTCCTTGGGAGTCCCAGCAGAGATTACATGTGAGTTGGGGGAGCACTGCAGTGTGTAGGGTCTGGGCCTGAGTGTGGCCTTCCCCCATCCTGAAGCACTCCATGCTCTGTTTAATTATACATGTGGTTGCTTAATACTTGCAATGGGGAGACCTGAGATTGCAGTCATCGAGCAAAGACAATCGTGTTGGTGTGTGTCTCTCTTAAAGATAGCAATGACTTATGGTCACCATTCCCGGCTCAATTGCAGTTGTAAGTAACTTGTAACTCAACCCTGAGCTAGAGACGTTCTAGGCTAATAACAATAATATGAAAGTTGGGTAGAGATAGAGGTGAAATTCAGCAGGTTCTAGCAGGTTCGCTAGAACAGGTAGTAAATTTTCTAAGCAGTTTGGAGAACCGGTTGTTAGAAGGAATTTCCTTTTCTTTTTTCCCACTTTACAGGGTTAATCCTGAAAGGAAGGCAGGAAAAAGCCATTCTGCTGTTGTTTCTAGCCTAATCTATATTGCCCTGCTTACAAAAACTGCCCACCCAGTCACATGACCCCCCCCAGCCACATCCACAGAACCAGTAGTAAAAAAAATTGAATTCCACCACTGAGCAGAGAACCAAAGACATCATATTGTTTGTTCTTGTTCATTGAACTAGGCTGGACAGCAAAATGTACGGCAGAGCAACAGAGCTTCAGCAGAGGCCTACAAAATAAAGATGGTTACATCTTTACATAATTACATAACTGAAGTAATTACATAACTGAAGCCACATTGTACTTTTGGAGAAGCACTCTGAAGTACAGTGGGGAGTGGAAATTCATGAGGTTGTTGTCACCTATACTGACTTTACCTCCTCTGTGCATACCCCTTTTCCCTTATGATCAAGATCCCAGCAGAACAGGGACAGGAGATTCAACACTGCATTCCTACAAATAATTACCCTGTTTTACCTAAGGCCAATGGTTACAAAGGCAGGATATTTGTAAAGCTTTCATTAAAAACACCTTTCTAGTCTATGACTCCTTACCTCTGTGCTTAAAAAAAAGGATAATTTTTTTCAAGTTTTACACAATGAAAATTTGCTGATTTTTAGAAGTACTGTATACTGAATCTGCTTTTAAGGGGTAGCACAATGTTAGAAAACAAATGGACCACATGGAAATTACCCTCCTGTCAGCTGAATCATACCTTTTAATGTTATCCAATATTGCCATCTGGATGCTTTGAAGTACTGCTGTGATTTATTCCTCTTCAATCTGAAAAAGATCTGAAAGACAGGGAATTGGATACAAGTCATGTAGAGTTTAAAATGGATTGTGCCTGATTGTAGAATCTTCTGAATGTTTTCATTACTGAGGAATAAAGTAGTGTGCCTATGGAAAAAGTTAAGTCTATCACTTAAATCTCATTGATTTCAACAAAATTAAGACATGACTTAATTCAGATCCAGTACATCAGCTGCCACTGACTAACACACCACGATTTTATCTTCCATCTAGCTGAAATATACCACTAAGGTTGGGAGGAGAGAATATATTGGTGATTAGAGGAAGATCTATACCATTACTATTTATTGTTTAATTTCATTGAGGTTATTATTATGTTCCTTGTATTGATTTCTAATTTCTATACATCTTGATCTTCTGGAGTGACAGTGTATAAATCTTAACAATAAATAATAAATGCAATGAATTGCTTATCCTTCTTTTCATTAACAGTTAATGACAATTTCAGTGAACGATGCAGCCTTAACCTATTGTTCTTTCATCCTATATTCATGGATCACTGTATTTTTAGGCGAAAATTGCAAATCATTGCTTCCATAAGCATAAACTAAAACTATTACTTTGGCTTTGGAACTAGCCCAAATTGTGATCAGATGCATAAATCAGTTCTAACAAGTGGAGTCCTGTAGACAAAACAGCATTACCTATGCATAACAGGCGAAATATCAGTATAGTCAGGGAAGTTTGCAATAGCATCAAAATGCTTAGAAACAAAATGCAAGAGAAAGAGACATAAAATAATCCCAGATAGTTAAAATGCTGAATTGCATGCAGTGTTGTGATTTTCTGGAAACTGTTGAACTAATTTGTATATGGTAAGGAGTATCAGAAAGAAAGCTACATTTTCTTGTTCATTTTTACTGTATTTATTAAAACTTACTAATTTATTAAATTCCTTGTGGCAATATAATAGACAATTGAACTGCGTCATTTGTTAAAAAAACCTAAGGTACATTTAAGAGAGGTTCAGGCAATGTTATTTTACTTTAAATTTTTTAATATTTAAAAACAATAACATCATACTTACCATTAAATCAAAAACAAAACAAAAAGTATTAAAATCTGATATAATAAACTCTAGGAACCCAACCATACATGGGGTGGAAAATATTATGAAGAAAAAGAAAGCCCTAGACAAATATTGTAAAAAGAAAATTTGTTTCACATTACTGTTGATGCTGCATGTTGACTGATGGAAGGAGGGAAGGAAAATCAATTGATATGGAGATTATAATGAAGTTTTGTGGAAGGGGGCATGGTTGAACAAACTCACACTGCAAGAGGGAAGTTAATTTATAAATTCAGGAACAACATCTTCCACCAGTGATACCACATATCTTTGATCACACATCCATGCAGATAGTTAGGTCTATGACTAGCATACTATTTATTTAAACTTAGGAGACTGCCCAACTTCCAAGTGACTCTAGGCACTTATAAATTTAAAAGCAAGGCAAATAATTGCAAAAAATATGCATCCAGACAAAACACGTATTCAATTCTTTCATAAAATGAGCGATCCTACGACTGAATGCATGTCTATTAAAAAACAACTTGGGTGAGGTAAAATGTTAGTTTTCTTTGTCATACATAATTGCTCTTATGATCTATGATTCTATGCCTGTTTATACAGCCAAGGATTGTATTTGCTTTTTTGGCTGCTGCTGTTGCACACTTCTGGCTCTTGTTTAAGTGATCATCCACTAGGACTCCAAGGTCCTTCTCAGAGTTACTGTTTTGGGGCCAGGTTTCACCTAATCTTTACTTGTAGTTTTGGTTTTTTTCGGCTCAGGTGTAAACTCTTACTTTTCTCCACATTAAATTGCATGTTGTTGGATAGGGTCCATTGTTCAAGTCTGTCAAGATCTTTTGGGATCCTGAGCTTGTCTTCTGGCTATTCCTGCCAGTTTAGTGTGAAAAATCTACAAATTTGATGAGTTCTTCTCCTATTCCCTCATCTTGCAGCCTTAAAATTGCAAGAATATATTTCTATCGCCATACGATCAAGAAAATAAAAACCGTGCATAGATAATAACGATTCCGAAACAACACGGCGAAGAGCGATCGGGCAACAATCGCAACCCGTCGGCAGCGGTTCAAAAACCGGCCGAGGATATCTCTCTCTCTCTCTCTCTCCCAGTGAGAATGAGCAGATCAGCTGTGGTCCCCGGGAAGGCAGCCCTGATCAATCGACAGAAGAGCAACGGATCGCCCTCCAGGCCAAGGAGTTGCGGCGGGTAGGGCGGGCGGTGCATTGCGCGTGCGTAAGAGGGGTCCTCTCTCTCTCTCTCTCTCTCTCTCTCAGCCCCCGCCCCTCCGGCTTCGCGGCTGCCTCGGCGTCTCCTGAGCGGGCTCCCCCTATCGGCGGAGGCAATTTGCGGGTCGCCGCGTTCCATGGCCGGCAGCGGGGGATCATGACCGACTACGGGGAGGAACAGCGCAATGAGTTGGAGGCCTTGGAGGCCATCTATCCGGACTCCTTCACAGGTAGGGCAGCAAGTGGAAGTCGGCGCGTGGGTTCGCGGCGTGACGGTGGCAGCGGCGGCTTGCAAGTTTCCAGCAGGCGGTGAGGATTCTTTTGCCCCGGTTCTTCCTGTTAAAAAGAGTTCTTGTTTCTTTCTTTCTTTCTGGACTGGTCCAACCAGAACTCGACCCAAGCAAGCACTGGCCGCGTTGCAAACCTAGATGTGTTGTGAGAAGCCCGAGCGGGTTTCACTGGATTGTGTGAATCCAGAAAATCGGATAAAGAATCCAGCTATTTGAAGCTGGCTTTAGATCTCCAGATTTCCAAAAGATACGCGAGCCGGACTCTGGTTCTCCTTTGGTGTACTGCAAGGGGAGGTTTTGGTCTAATCTCATCTCTTTCTTCGGCAATTTATTTGGGTGGGAGAATAGGCTTAGGCTTCTCCGGCGGCTTCGTGGTGCTTGAACAGCAGGCGGTACAACTCCTGCCCTCGGAAGTAGCCTCCTTAAAAAGTCGTTCCTGCTAAGGTCCTGATGCCGTCCATCCATCCATACTGGATTTGCTGCACTCTTCCAATGTAAAAGCTGTTGACACAAACATTTGTGATATAATCATCCTTTGGAATGTTAAAAACCGGTTTGGAATGAAGTTTACAGTAAAGTCCTAAGCCAAAGCATTTTAAAACCCATAAAACATAAATCATCTGGTAGTGTTTTCTACCCAAGTCATGGTAGTGTAGTTGGTTAAGGCCAGACTGATTCAGATCCACTCAGCCGCAGAAGCTCACTGGATGATTTTGGACCAGTTTCTTTTATTTTTCTCAGCCCAGCCCAATGTCACAGAATGGTGTTCTGCTTGTTCTGTGCGCCACCTTGAATTCCTAAAGGAACACCACTAGTGTATGGAAGGTGTGTCATACCTCCTCCACTCAGTCATCTGGCTAAACATACACATTATTTCACTTCTAAGGGCTCTTCACCACTTTAATGGCTCTTCTGGGCCGTTACTCCTATTTGTCACTGTCCATTTTGAAAGGTTGGTATCCAGGATTGGACCCAACACTCTAAATGATGTTTGACCAGAGTAGCATAGAGAGGAACAATAATTTCTTATTTGAACTCTGTGCTTATTGAATCCTGAGATGGCATTTGCTGTTTTAGCAGCCGTATCACCCTGATAGCTTATATTGAACTTGCAGTTGACAAGAACTTCCACATTCTTTTCACATGTGTCAAATCAGCTGCCTTCAATTCTAAACTTATATCATATATTTTTTCTACCCAGATGTAGAACTATACATTTTATCTTGGTCATTTCTATCCTGCTCATTTCAGCCCATTTCTTGGCTAGACCTTTAAAACCTTTTTTTCTTCTAAAGTATAAGCTATCCCTCCCAGCTCTGTGTCATCTGCAGACTTGATAAAGTGTCCTCTTCAACTCCCTCATTCAATCCATTGATCTGTTCTTTTCTTCCACAGTATTATCAGAAAACCCTACAAGTTTCACTATCACTGTGACATCTGAAGCGGGAGAAAATGATGAAAGTAAGTTGAATGCTTCTCAATATTTATATTGGAGGGAGGGAATCTCTCAGAACAGTTTTGTACAAATAATTGAAAGCAAGAACAGATTATTTCAGTATGGAACAGTGAGTGGCTGGAAAATCTGTGATGCTACCATTGGAGCGTGTCCACAGAAAATCCAAGTTTAAATTCTTATTTGGAAATAAGTCACTGGACTGCTTTGGGCAAGTTGCTGCCCTGGAAGGGTTTCAGTGGAGCTTTCCAATAAAGTGAAGGTAATGGTCTGACCAAGTTCCATATTGACTTCATATTTGAGTGAATTGATCAAGGAACTTGAGATTCATGGTACAAGACATGAGAAATGTTACCCTGAATATCGTGAAGATAATTTCATAATATTTTCAAAGTCCAGATTATAAAGTTCAAAGTATACTCGTAAGTAGAAAACAAACCACTTGTTTGAACATAAGTGAATTGTTTATAAATTGAAGCTTATGCATATATTTGGAGACCAAAGGATATATTAGTTCTTGTCCTAGCATGGAAAGAAAAATGTCTCTTCCAAAGGAGAGATACAACATGAAACTCCCAATAGGAGAGGAAATTAGGAAATTAGAGTTGGGGAGAAAGGAGGCATGCCTAGAAGTAGATCGAGAATCTCTTCCTCTTCTGTTTATTCCACATCTCTGAATGTTAAAAGTTCAATAAAGTTTCAAAAGTTTTAAAAACCTTGAAAGGCGATTTAGAAAAGAAGGTAGAAACTGCTACTTCTTCCCAACTGCTGTCTGCTAGCAGGAATTCAAGAGTATTTTGAGTGAGATGGATTGTTTGTCCTCTGATCTTCCCACAAGCAATGATAATATTCCTAACTAAATGGTCAATATCAATCATTTCAGTTGGACATTTGAACTGCCTTTTTTCTGTTACACTACAGCAGTTCAGACGACCCTCAAATTCACCTATTCAGAAAAGTATCCAGATGAAGTCCCATTATATGAATTGCTTGCACACGAAAATCTTGAGAATAATGACATTGCAGATCTATTAAAACTATTGCAGGAACAGGTAAGAAATATTCAGAGCAAATTGTTTTTTCTTGGTGCCAGTAGTTCTTTAGAGGCAGTTCAACTTTTATTCAGTGAGTAAAAATACATGTGGCTTGAAAACTGGAAGATAAACAAGGTTATGACAAAACTGTCATGATAAATTTTTTCAAGTTAAAGGTTAATAGATAATGCAGCTAAGACAAATGAATGTAAGTATTTCATAATTTATTTTATAAAACTGGGACCCACTGTGACTAGGTATTAGGTGGGAAAGAAATTAGAATACCTTCTCATAAAAGATACAAGCATTTCATAATAACTGTCAACTTTTGATATTCATAAACTTTGAAACCCATTGTAGGGATGAAAAAGAAATTCAATGGCGACCCAACATATTTTTAAAAATTCTTTTTGCAAAATCATTTGCTGCTATGAAAAGGATACGAATGAAAACTGAAAAGTTTTATTGGTGATAGGGTTTGTTATGTTATATGTTTCTATCTACTTTGAATTGTGTTTTAAAGCCATTCTTACCACACTTCCTACATTTATTTGCCTAACAGAAATTATGATTTTTAACTCCCAAGTTCTTTGCAAGTAAAACTATTTTCTCTTTGTATTTCAGGCAGAAGAGAATCTAGGCATGGTAATGATCTTCACGCTAGTGTCAGCTGTGCAAGAAAGACTAAATGAAATAGTAGATCTAATAAAAACAAGAAGAGACGCAGAAAAGAAACAGAAGGAAAAAGAGGCAGAGGAGGCAGAAAAGGTGATAAAATTCATCAATACATTGTTACAAGACAGAAAAAGTAGCATTTGTAATATTTGAATCTGTAACCTTTTTACAGTGCTTCCATTCTGTGATACAGAGGGATCACTGGAGAACAAGGCTGATATTGGTGAATGGATAAACGGATGGAGATAGATGGATGGGTGGATGGATTGTGTTTTGTTGTTTCATGCTAAGAATCAAGAAACTTCAGACTCACTTGTCTTTTCTTTTTATGGATCAATATGTGTGTCTGTGTGCATGTGTGTGTATAAATCTTGCTTGCTTGCTTGCTTTATACTTTTATTCTCTGCTGAACATTTAAACATTATTAC
>JAEANM010002449.1:0-24546 GCA_017656035.1 Myanophis thanlyinensis | reverse complement strand
ATAAATAAATAAATAAATAAGTATATGCCAGGTTTATTTATACCCTGTATTTTTATTTTTACACAGAACTCTGTTTCTCAGCAGGTTTGAGTTAATTTTGCCAGCATGTTGATTGCTTATGAGGGGATCAAGTTTGTATGACTAGACTTAAAATTGTGGTACAAGAGTATCTTTACAGTTGGAAAAAATTTCTTTCCTTTCTCTTACTTTCATTGTTTCATTTCTTTGCTTTTTTTGTTTTTGAACTTCTCATCAGTCAGATTTCTGGCAACTAGATGGACAAGTCCATGGAGGGGGGGTGGTCCATGGACGGGGTTTGCTCTTGCTTTCTGCTTAGGACTGAGGGGGAGGGACTTGCCCGAGGATACCCAGATACCCGAGGATATCCAGGATTTTTACTCCAACATGTTAACCACTAGTCTCTTTCCACTGATAATCCGCCCAATATTTTGCTAAATTTCAGAAACTAAGCACCGCAATTGGAGAATGACATCAAATGATTAACTGTTGATAGCTCTTTTGGGGCAGCTCTGCAGGCTGGTGCTTTTCTTAGCTTAGGAACAGGAAGAAAAATGGATCAGCTCTTTTGAGATATATTTCCTGTTCCTGATCATTAACAAAGGATTTAGGTTCAATCTTATCTAGAAAAGCCCTGCTTGGATCCAGACAACTTCTGAACTTTTCCAATTCAACTCACTTTGGATTCAACTGAATCTTTGCTTCAGTATATGCTTCTAGGTAGGAGAAGCAGCAGAGTTATTCATTGGAAAGGGACCTGAATGATCAACCTCCCTTTTTCTTTCTATGTCACACGCATAAGGGAAGTAAAAAAGGAGGGGATTTAACTGGAAATGTTCAGCTATCATCTTGAGTTTTTTTAATCGCTCTCCCCTAGAACAAACCCATGAGAGGGAAAGCAAATGCTTAACATTTAAACAGGTTTTGGCAAAGATTGATTCCTTCTGTAAAAGAGGAAATTATTAGTATCAAGGCATTCAAATCTCAAGATGGAATACTCATTTTGACTTTAATTCTAATTTTCTTCCCATACATTGCTTCAAAGGGCTACATCTTTTCTCTCTCATAGACACATACACAACACATACAAATTAACATTGTTTTGGATTCTTCACTGCAGCTACTGAGCTACCAGCTACAGGCAAAGGCAAACCATTCTTGCCATGAGTTCAAGAATGAGCATCTGGAAGAATCATCAGAAAACAGAATCTTTGTTAGCAATTGTAATTTAGCAACCTACCTTGTCATTGCCGGAGTTTGCATCTGCTCTCCACTGAGGGATTATAATTTCATGGGGCATCTGGGGAGCGACTGTATTCCTCATTGCTGGAGAAACATAAGGAATTGCTCAAAGATCTATTATGAACTTATAAAAGTCATCAGAGGAAAAATCCCATAATTCATAATCCATTAAGACAGAAACAACTTTTATCACACTGGATATTTCTTGCTCCTTTCAGCAGCATCCTTTATTTTTAGAAAAGACCCATCTAGTATTTTCTAAATATTCTGTCTTTAATTTATTGGTATCATCATCTCATTTATTGGGATATGCCCTGTAACAGAAACTATCTGACCGTATTGCATACTTAAAAATATTGGAAAGATAAAATAAACAGTGTTAGAAACTCAGAACAGAATAATAGAATTGGAAGGGACCTTACCGATCTAGTCAACCCCCCTGCAAAGGCAGAAAACCGTATATCATTTCAGACAAATTGTTGTCCAATCTCTTCCTAAAAACTTCCAGCGTTGGAGCATCCACAATTTCTGGAAGCAAGTCATTCCACTGATTGTTCTAACTGTCGGGAAATTTCTCCTTGGTTTTAGGTTGCTTCTCTCCTTGATTAGTTTCCATCTATTGCTTCTTGTTCTGTCTTCCGGTGCTTTGGAGAATAGGTTGACTCCCTCTTCTTTATGGCAACTCCTTAGATATTGTAACTCTGCTATCATGGTGGCCTGTCCCAAAGGTGCTTTTTCCAAATACAACTGAACATTATTGTTTGTTTTTTTTCTTTGAAAACATTTTGCTTCTCATCAAGGAACCGTCTTCAGTTCTTGGTTGGTTCAGTTCTTGGAAGTTTCTTGGATGAGAAGTGAAACTTTTTTTAAAAAAAAGCAAGAAAGTCCTGTTGTAAAAGCATCTTTGGAACAACCATGACCTGGATGATTGACAATCTCCATAAACATTCATGGTGGCCTGATTTAGGAGCAGAACTAAGTTTGTTTGCTTGACTTTCTTCAGCTGCTCCTTCTGGATTTATAACACTAAACCATTCTGATACTAAGGTTAAACTGGCAAAAAGATCTCTGACCTATTTCTATCTTAATCCCGTGTTAGGTAGCTCTATCCCTGTTTTCCTTCATAGTCATTGGGTTCTGTCTGGCCCATTCTGTTAAAATTTATGGCTCTTTTGTAGTTTTATTTAGATTGGTTTTCTCTCTACCCTTGGAGGCATCTGATTTAGATTTTGGGATCATCCCACATCCTGATGACCAAGATCCAATGGCTCATAAACTGAATGGATGCTGGTGGGTTTTGGGTAATCTCTGCTTATCTATTAAGCTTTGGCTTTATAAGGGCCCTCTCAAAATGCACAAGCCAGACTACATTTTCTCCTCTTGGAAATAAGTTTCATCTTTTATATCTTCTCATTCTTTATTCATCTTTCCCATTAATATGCCCCTTTAGAATATAAAACATACAGCATAGAATCATAAGGCTGGCAGGGATCTCAGACATCATCTAGTCCAACCTTTGCTCAAGACAGGAAACCTTACACCATCCTGCTCAAATGGTTGTCCAGTCTATTCTTGGAAACCTCTAGTGATGGAGCACCCACAACTTTGGGGGGCAAACTATTCCATTGATTAATTGGTCTCACTGTCAGAAAATTTCTCTTTACTTCTAGAGTGGATCTCTCTTTAACAAGCTTCCACCCATTACTTCCTGCCCTGCCCTCAGGTGTTTCAGAGAAAAAAGTCAATGCCCTCTGTGACAGCCTTCAGGTATTGAAATATAGTTATCATGTCCCTGCTAATTCTTCTCTTTAATAGGCTAGACATACCTAATTCCCTCAACCATTGACCATACCTGAACTTATTTCCTCTACCTTGTGAAACGCTGCCTGATCTCTAGATACAAAAAAAGAACATTCATCTCTGGTCACTAGGGTTTTTTTTTTTTAATCAAAAAGAAGAATTATTCTTTTTTGAAGTTATGTGTAACGCTATTCATAATTACCATTGTTTCTAAATTGATCAGAAGTGTTTCACAGAAAGAGAACAGGGAAGCTGCTGTTCAGATGTGTGATCATCATTACCTACGCCATAAACAATTATTGGGGGAGGAAGGATGCCATCTGTGTGTCAACTGAGGTCTAGGAAACTTTTAAAATGCTGTTCCATTGCTTCTATGTTTTGTTGGTAACTGTTGGGAGGAGGAGAATGTGAGTATTATCTTACATAAAGCAGAGTTCCCCAACCTTTCCATCTTTGCGAACCAGTGGGGGAGAGAGAAGGGATGGTTCCACACAAATAGTTGTCAAGGACATGCACCGCTCCATTTGTGCACCCACCACTCATGCAAATGGAGCGCATGTGCACTCGCTCACTCGTTCCTCGCACAAGTGAGAATTTGTGCATGTGCACACTCACCCACTACTTCTGCGGCCCGGTTTCAAACTGCTCACAACTCAGCAGTGGGGCGCAGTCCAGGGGTTGGGGATCCTCGGCCTAAAGTATAAGCCCTTTAAACATCATTGGTTCAGTTTAGGGATGGTAACAGATTCAGGCAGGAGGTGAAACAATATCTATACTTTAGAATCTTTTATTATTAAAATGTTCAGAAAAGAAAGTTATTTACTTCACTGGAATAAGAAAGTTGACATGAGTTTTCTGATGAAGGAAATGTATTCTTCCATATAATTTATTCTTGATCCTATTTTTGATTTAAGCTCTATTTTGTTATTTTTACTTCTCTACAGCTCTTGGTTTTACTACTTTTATCCTCTATATTATCCTGACAATAATGTAATTTCTATCTTAAGCTTCTATCATTTTTACTGTATTTTGTCTTGCTCTATTATTTCTTGTATTGACACTAATTATACCTTACCTGACACCTGAAGCAGCAATATGGGTTTGGCCTCTGCGCCTTGAGTTAGTTATAAAAATAATAAATTTGGGATCTAAATAAATAAGGGAACTGATACCTGCTTTTTCCTTACTGCAGCCTTAACTTGCTCAATTGCTGTGTGTAAATTAGCTGGAAACACACTAGCTCAAGGAATTCCTTTCTGACTTTCAACAGTTTCCTATGATGATGGTCGGAGGCTCTGTGGGGACCATGTTTTCACTGCCCTGATTGGTGGATTCCTCTGCTGTTTTATCTCTCCCATCCATGGCTGGATAGCTTTCAGGACATTTGGTTTAAATCATTTGTAAGATCTCTCTGTTTCTTCAAACCCACCCACCCCCGGAACTGATTCCCTTACATATTTGACACTTTCTTATCTGATGGGCCCCATGATGCGCATGCTGGAAAAGTAACACCTTTGTATGTATAAGTCTTCCTGTCATTTAGGCTAAAGGAGGAAGTGGCAGAACTCTTCTCCATTTGATTTGGCTGAAAACTTCTCAAGGTGAGGGAATATGTTTTTAAAAATGACCATAGAAAGCAATGACCAGAGTGAAGCAGCTTGTCTATCATAACAGACAAGCTGCTCTCTCCTCTTCCCCAATCAAGGAGAAAACTAACTGTATGGATTATTCACTTTATTCATTTGTGGAACACATTTTTCAAAGAACATCATAAGTAGCATTGGCATTTTAACACCCTGTGTTGGTTCTTTAAAGAGTAGTCATACCTTTCCAATTAACCTAAAATTAAAAACCTCTACACTTAGTCCAACTAGAGGCTGTGATTCTTAATTATAGCTGCTATAAGTTATCCCACAGGGTTCTGCTGACACCAGGTTGTGGTTATTGTTTTGGAAAAAAAAATCCAGCAATTCCATTTCTCCTGGGCATACCTATTGAACATCTTTTCGCAAACAAATGCACTGCTTCAGAATTAAACCTTCTGGGGAGCAGAACAATCACAGTAGCAATAAAAGCACAACTGCAATTCTGATCCTCTGCTCAATGTTTTAGACCTGTTATTTATGCACAAATTCTTATGCCTTTATGAAAACTAAACACCCAACTCATATTTCATCTTCCCAGAAATGCTTACATATCATAGTGGTTCCATTCCCTAGAACCGAGGGGCATTTACTTCCCGCTAAATACCCTTTTTATTTTATTTTTTAATAATGGTACCATTTAAAGAAAATATGAAGATGATTTTCCAATGCTGAGGCTATTTACACTGAGGATATTTAATTGCCACTCAATTAACAGCTCCAATTTATAGTATTAGCTTTGCAGAGAGAGATGCAAAGATTTACCTGTCCATCCTGAAGCCTCAACTGCAAACTCTCTTAGACAAAGGAAGGTGATGCCAATGCCAAAAAACAAGCCCCCTTCTGCCAACACGGGCATCGTTTTTTCCAATGGTCTGGGAAGAAGCTCGTCGGAGAGATGAAGACTGACAGCTCCGCCACTCTATGCCTCTGCGTTTGCAAGGACATTGGGCACAAGCCCCTTGAATTCGTGCGCCTACTCGAGGCCATTCTTAAAGCCCGCCCACGACGGAAGCCATCCTTCTACCCATTGGTCAGAGAGTCTCCGGTACCGATGGTACGGCATGAAGATGCAAGCGAGAAAAGCGATCTTTCTTCCCCGCTGCCTCTTGCCTCCCGCTTTAAAATGGGATTTATACGTGCAATTTTTTTCCTTCCGTCAGGTTTGCTTTTAAGGAGCCCCTTCGGATTCTAAATTCCTTGACTGTGGGTGTTTCCCGCGCCCGCCCGCCCTTATTTTCAGGTTTAACCTGCAAATCGACAGCCGACAGCCCCGCACAAGCAGCTCCAACCTTGGAAATAAGGCGTCGCGCGCCTCTCCACCAGAGCTCCCGAAGGGAATCGCATCGTGAATCTACATCCGCAGTAACCCGAATGGCCCTTTCGGTGCGCCCCCTGGTGGCGAGTCTAGATCTTGCTGGTTTCCCGAAGCCGCCGGCGGTGCTGCAGATGGCATGATACGTTTTTTCCCGTGTTCCTTCTCATGGACGTCAGTGGTGTGGGGAACCCCAGATTTTGGAATCAGGATTGAGGCTACATTTTAAGGTGCCAATGAAAAGCGCCCACAGTCTAAATCAGTGTTTCTCAACTTCAGCAACTTTTAAGATGTGTGAGCTTCAAGTCTTGAGATTCTCCAACGCTAAGGTTAAGAAATGAAAGTTAGGAAGGTTTCAAAAATGGTCTAAACCAGGGGTCACCAACCGCCACCTCGGTCCATGGACCCGCGGTCTGCACAAACAAGCAAAGCAGGATGCAGGCAGTATGCAAACTGAGCCCTCTCCCCTCACAGAAAAAACACTCGCCATGGAACTGGTCCCTAGTGCCCCAAAGTTGGGGGCCGCTGATCTAAACCATAAAGTCCAAGATAGTAGTTTGTGGGCCAAATACTTTTCCTCTTATAGTCATGCATTTGATTTCCTTTTTATGAGTGACCAAATTCCTATCTAAGGGACCTATTTAAAAGTCAAGACAGTAGCAAACACTGTGGCAGCCAAATTGTCAAGAAGGCAGAAAGAATGACTTTAGCATAGGTAAAGAAGGTTAGCTTTTGCAGCCCAATGCTCCCTTCACCATCTTATCCCTGTTGACCCCTGTTCACACACAGCACAGTGGTAAAATTCAATTTTTTTACTACCAGTTCTGTGGGCGAGGCCACAGGATTAAACACCACCAAGCACAGAATTAAACTGCACCAAAGTTACAATGTAATAAGGGGAGAGGCAGTTTCTGTGAGTAAGGCAATAAAAATTAGGCTAGAAACAACTGCCTTATTTACAGGATTAACCTTGTAAAATTAATATTTACAGAATTAACCCTGCAAAGTGGGGAAAAAACAAAAAGAGATTTCTTCTAATAACCGGTTCTATGGAACTGGTACGAACTGGCTGAATTTCACCACTGCCCCAGCAGACACTATTGTCTTGAGAAAGGCCTTGTGAGAGTGCCTAGTCCAGTGGTGTTTAGAAAACTGTTACAAACTGGAGGGAAAAAAGCAAATTCTGGCAGCTGTGGTTGCTGGTTTACATATGAAATCCATCAACCACTGGGGTAAATCAAGAGAATAAGAAATGGTGAATTCATCTGAATGATTCAGTTTTCATTCTGAACATCAGGATCTTTCACATTGTCCTGAAATTACTATTTTGTGAATGATCGGTGTTGTATTTCTGGCATCTGCCATTGTGGACTGTAGCCCACAAAAGCTATACAGTACTATAATAAATCTTTTGGGTCTCATAAAACAAGTCCTGTAGGAAGCTGAATACTGTCTTTGGTGGTTTTAATGGAAAATATTATCCAGAAAATGAGTCAAATATTATGTCTCCAATAATTTCCTTTGATTCATGATGATGCAAAATGTATATATGCTGCAAACAATCTTCTTAACTAGGCAAATTGCAGCTAGCTATATTTTCCATTACTCCATCTTCTGGTTTGAGCAGATGGTCCCAGACAATTTTCTTTCATATTTAATGATGGCTCCAAGCATCAAGCAAGCCATCTGCAAAGAAAGGCAATGTCTCCAATATTGTAGGTAATTTTTCTAGCTTGTTGTTTGGCAAGAGAAAAACAGCATTATGGTAGTTTGGAATCTGTTGAAAAATGTTGCTGTGGTTCTATGATAGAAACAGGTTCTTAACTTGGAGTGCTGGCTCACCTGAAAACCATCACAGATCTGCTAATAGAACCCTTGCAATTGGCCTATCAAGAAAATAAATCAGCAGATGATGCTGTTAATATAGCACTGCATTACATCTTACAACATCTTGAATCTCTAAGGACCTCTGCAAGGGTCCTTTTTGTAGACTTCAGCTTGGCACTCAATACCATATTTCCAGATATTCTTCTCACTAAACTGACTCAACTAGCTGTGCCTGACCACACTTGTATGTGGATCATAAGCTTAGAAAGCAGCAGATAAAGCCAGGCAAAATCACATCAGATACCGTCCCAGGGCTATATGCTCTTCCCACTACTTTTATATCTATACCAATGACTGCATCTCAAAGGATCCCTCTGTTAAAATAGTGACATTTGTAGATAATACAATAGTGATTGGTCTCGTTCAAGATGAAGAATCTGCATACAGACGGGAAGTTGATCAGCTAGCATGGTGCAGCTGGAACAATCTTGAACTGAACACATTCAAAACTGTAGAGATGATAGTAGATTTTAGAAGAAGCCTAAATATTACAGTACAAAATTAAACATCACAGTATCAACAGTAGAGACCTTCAAGTTTCTAGTTTCTATAATATCTCAAGACTTGAAATGGACACCGAACATCAAAAACATCATCAAAAAAGTACAACAAAGAATGTTCTTTCTGAGCCAACTCAGAAGGCTCAGAAAACTTCTGATATAGTTCTATAAAGGAATTATTGAGTCTGTCATTTGCACCTCTATAACTGTCTGGTTTGGCACAGCAACCGAACAAGCCAGATTCAGACTACAATTGATAATTAGGACTGCATAAAAAGCAATTGCAATCAGTCTGCTTTCCATTGAGGATCTGTATTCCACACAAGCTAAAAAGAGGGCTGTGAAAATATCAACAGACCAACACATCCTGGCCCAAAACTGTTTCAGCTTTGCTCAAGACATTAGAGAGCATTGCACACCAAAACAACTAGATACAAGGACATTTCCCCCACTCATACCATCACTTTACTAAACAATGAATTCCCACAGTCTTAAGCCCTGGAATGTCATTACCAAGCAGGGCTGTATTACTATTATCCTTCTCATCTTTCCATTACCTATTTCCTTAGCTTCTTATGACTATAACTTTGTTGTTTGTATCTTATGATTTATGTCGATTGTTTTTATTTAGTATCCTATTATGATTTGTGTTGATTGCTTATTTAGTGTTCTATGACTATCACTGAGTGCTGTATCTTATGATTTATGATTGTACAGTATTTTATGGTTATGATAATGATTTATCACTTATTGCTTGTATGTACACTGAAAGATTATGCACTGGAGACAAATTCCTTGTGTGTCCAATCAATTTGGCCAATAAAGAATTCTATTCTTAACTTGGAGTCTGCCAAGTACAGTATGTTAGCTTAAAATCTTTAGAATACTGCACAAGCAGTCAAAATATTGAAGTCTAAGTAGTGGCAGCTGTTGTTGGACAGATAAAATCTTTGAATTGAGTTCAAGTCTTGTTGCCTTATGGATACTTCTATGTCTAAAGTAGTATTTTTTGGCACGTTGGTGCCAATGAGATGCACAGCTGAATGGGACTGAAACACCAATTACTACTCCACAGGAAAGATAGTAACAGACATACCTACAAGGCACTATAAATAGATCAATTTAAAAACCTTCACAAAGTGATAAGAGTTATGAATTGGTGCAACTGTAATGCTATTGTAATCCAACTTTGCATGCAGCAGCCTTTTGCACCTATGAACTTATTGATCACTGAGGACAATAGATGTAGTTAATTGACCTTTGCATCTTTATGTGCTAAAATTATGTACATCACATGCCTCTGTAGCATATCTACTGTTGACTGAATTTATGTTCTTGGATTTTCATAACTCCCTCTGTCCCAGAGGTGTCAAACTCTTATCATCATGGCAGTGTCATGTGATATATCACAACTTTTTCCCCTTCGATAAACCAGGCTTGGGCATGGCCAGCACGTAACACATCCAGTCCACGGGCCGCAAGTTTGACACCCCCTGCTCTATCCATTCAATTCTCATTCTATTCTATGAACTATGCAGTTCAGATACTTATTTGAGTCTACTGTCTTTTACTTTTTTCAAACTGGGTACTTTTGTGAGGAGAAAACTCACCATGGCTATAAAAAAAACCTGTAGGTTTAACACTCTTGTAACAGTCTTCAGAATTCTTTGGGGGATTATAATTTTTTCCTTAGACCAAAAGACAATCACCTCTGCTTTTGAGGTCAGCCCCAGGTACTGTGGTTCTTTCCTATCTCAGCTTAACCTTTGCTGCTGTTTTAAGATTTGTAAGCCGTGCAGAGCCTTCAGGCAAACCTACCTGTGGATACATAACCTTGATGTCATACAGCTTTCTATATATTTGTGACCCAGGCAAACCATTCTGAATGTGTCTCAGATGATAATTTTAATGATGGCAAATGTCCTTGAAAGAAGGAATCTAGGTTATACACATCCCCTTAAGGTGTTCATCTCATCTTATTTCATCAAAACAGCATGAAAATCATATATGCATACATACAATATATACTATATATGTTCCATACAGAATTAATGCCCTCTTCCTCTTTTCTTTGTGAAAAACAAAACTTATTCTAAAGGGAAAACGCATTACCATTTTGTTTGTACCTTGTGCTCAGTTATGTAAGATAAAATTGAATAGGCATATTGTTTTATAAATCGAGTTGCCAGAATTAGCAGCCTGAATATTTATTTGCTTACATTTTTGTACATATGAAAGAAAATGTGAAAACTTTCCCCCTTATTCTACTACAAAAAGCTTGGTATTTTATGTTAATAAGCAGATTTTGCTTTGAGGTTTATCCCGGATCTGACAAAATCACTGGTCTCCACGACAGAGGAATGTCTCCACGAAATTAGTCTTTTAATTTCTGATTTCAAGAGTCAGCAATTTATTCTTAATATTTCAGTTTACCATTTTGTCAGATAAAAAGCTGCATAAAAAAGAAAATTATAAATTCATATCTTGATTTTTCTTTGTCTTGAAATAGCACTATATTGGGCAAGCAAAAAGTTATAAAAAATATACAGTATGCTATAGATGATGACTTTTTTTATAATGGCATTTTTATCACTGGAAAATTTTAATCGGAGGTTTGTCTTTTTCCTTTTTGTTATCACAAAATTATTTCTTTTCTTACCTTCTTTCATAATCTGGGAAATGTAATAATTTTTTATGAAATGAAATGTATTAACTCTTGGATTTGTGAATAATGATGCTGAATTGCAGAGTAATCTTTTCTGGGAGTTATAATCTAACAACTCTAGAGGACTGTAGTTTGGGAAGGACTAGTTGACATGGATTCTTCTACTTTTCTTAGGATGTTCAGGATCTGGCCTGGCCTCTGCTTACCTGTCCTCCTTTTAGTGCTGCTTGACTTATTTTGTGCTATTTACATATTGTAAAGGAGGGGGGAAAAGAACAATTGTACACACTGTGTTAGACAGATTTCGGATTTTTGGGGGGAGGTGGGGAGTCCGTAGCACATTTGCTTATAAGAATTCTTGAAGACCAACTTTCCCCAAGAAGCATATATGTTTAGAATATATCAAGTATTATAAACCATACCAGGATTATCTATTAGTGCTGATGAATAGTACTATGATTATTAGCAAAAATTACCAATCAAGTATAGAATTTCCTTTTCATTCTTTAAATATTTTTTCTATCCAATAAAGGCTATTATCTCTTAACATATATGATAATTTACAATTTAAATGAAATGCCATGAAAAGATTAACATTTTCAATTAGCTTACAATAGTTATTGATAATACCATACCCTTCGTATGATTATCCTTAAAACAAATCCAAGGAATATTAAAACTGGTAACTACATTTGACCTTATCATGTACATACAAGCAAGGGTCATAATTCATTGTTTGTCACAATATAGAGAGGTAACAACATACGGTTCAGGTGATTTTATTTTAACATAACAAAAATGGAACATCTATACTATCAGCCCCTTTCCCCAAAACAGAAAAAGTGTAGCTATAAAAATGGTTTGTAACATGAACAAATAGCTTAGTAATGTTTCATCTTCTTTACAACTACTTTTGAAGCACTACATTTTAAAATGTTTGCAATATTGTTGTTACTTATATTCTGGTATAGAATCATAACCTGCTTGTATACAACTGACAGCTAGATTGATTCTTACTTATCTTCGAATTATATAACTGTTCCATTTACATGGATGCCAAAAAATGACTTGTTCTTGCAGAGGAATAAGTTAAACCATAAGAGTGGCTGCAGACCAGATAATTATATAGCAATTTCAGCATAAATATAGATTAGATTCTGGAACAACTGTAGTTGCTTTTTTAAAAATAACTACTTTCACCATAGGCCAGATTTTTAAAATCTGACAACTCTGACTTATGTATAACAAAGTGTGTGCACACCATGGGCACAACAGAGAAATAAATAAATACATTTTTTATCTTGATAGAAATTAAAATCTCATCATGTCACCAAGGAACAGAGACTGAAATAGGAAAACCAAGTTTCCCATCATAAATAGTATGATTCTATTTAAATTAAGGTCTGTATTTGCTCAACAGCAGATTTTAAAAATTGTGATAAGTTGCACAATTATGTTGCTTCTAGCATTGCATGACACAAGGTATATAGGCAATGCCCTGATTTTATTACTTATCAAACTTCTTCAGTGCACTGTTTCAAATGCAAAATGTTGACAAATCCAGTTTAGCTGAAACATTACCGATAATATTCAGCTAAAATGCACGAGGTAACTAAATGAAAAAGCCTTCACCATTTTAAGATCAGCAGAGTATGCAAAATTAATATAAAAAGATACAGTACCTGTGATGATAACATTGGTTCAGGCACTCTCCCATGTGCCATAAAAACTTTAGAACAATCTAGATTTACAATGCCTTCTAGATAACACTCACTAAAATAGTGTTATATGAGGAACATGTTTTATTTCATGTTTTAAAAAGTATGCTAGATTTGATCTGAAAAATTACAAATCTCTCAACACCTTTCCTTCTTCCTCATCATCACTATCAGTCACATTGACTTGCTGTACACTAGAAGGGGTGGAAGGGGTGGCTGTAAACACATTTTCAAGGGCCCCAATGTCCAACTGTGGCATAGGATTTAAATACTCCTCTTCAGTCTGACTGTGGCTGCTGTAATAGGATGTCCCTTCCAAGCTCTCACAGCTGTGGGAGTCTTCGCTATGTGTGTGTTCATCGGAATATTCTCTGAAAGGGTAGTCTCTGTTCAGGGCAGAAAACATGGCCTCATGCTTTTGGTACTGGTCTTCATAAAAGCCAAGGCATTCAGGCATGGAGCTGGGGAAATTCCCATAACCAAAAGGAGGCCGGCTATATGGACATGTGCTGCATCAAAACAAAGAAAAAAAGATTATTTTGATGGCTTTGCCATAGGACTGATATATATCACTACTAACACATACAGATAGTTCTTGACTTACAACCATTTGTTTACTGACCATTCAACATTACAATGGCACTGAAAAAAAGATATTTATGACTACTCTTCACACTTATAACACTGTAGCACCCCCCACCATGGTCATGTGATCAAAATTCAGGTGCTTGGCAACTGGCATGCATTCAGGATAGTTGTACTGTCCTGAGGTCATGTGATCACCATTTGTAACTTTCCCAGCTGGTTTCCAACAAGGAAAGTCAATCGGGGAAGCCAGATTTGCTTAACAGCTACATGATTCATGTTACAACTGCTGTTATTCGCTTAACAACTGTGGAAAAAATGGTCATAAAATGGGAGCAAAACTCATTTAATAATTACCTTGCTTAGCAAAGGCAATTTCGGACTCAACTGTAGTCATAGGTTGAGGACTAACTGCATAGCAGGTCTTTATTTAAGCCTTGAGTTACACTAAGATAAAAATACATTCTCCTTCAGGCTAAAAACTGCATTTGACTTTTCAGTAGAAGGAACAGTTTGCAGCAGGATAAAAAGTTCACTTAATTTCAATTCTGTTAATGCAATTTAATATGTAGTATTTAATTATAGGTATTACAATTATTCCCCACACATTTTCTGATCACATTTAAATTCACAGTTCTGTAACAACCTGTAGAGGAGGTCTTTGGCTGCATCTAAGGTTTATGCTACAACGTCTATAGACACAGAAAGTAGAATATTGACTAGGTAGTCCTACACTATAGAAATCAATCCAGGGGTAAGACAATTCAGTCACTTATCCCCAACTTTTAATAAAAGCTGATTTAATGAATGAATATATAGTACAGTATAGCATTCATCCCAAAATAAGATGGTTTAATGTGACATAAACAAAATCAATAAACATCCCAGAAGCACCCTCAACTTAAATAGAAAGGGTTAAATAAAAATAAAAAGGAAATTTTAAGTCTGTGGTGATGAGAAATGCCATATAGTCTGCTTTATTGTTTACACGAAATATTAACTACTACACTCATATATGCATGTTTGCATGGGTATATATCTCTATTTTCCTTCAACTGAAGCTTCTGATAATTGGAATGCTTGGATGGATGGATGCTGGATGGAGAGATTAGACTGAATAGTGTGCAAATTGTTTCAAAACTGAAATTGCATTTTTGAATCTGAAACATTTTGAACATATATTATAAACACAGATATATACTCTCACACATAAATATACCATTTGAATGGGTACAAGGAATATGTAAATAGGTAACAGAAGCAAATTAAATAGGTGAAGTATTGTGATGGTTACATTTAATAATTTACAGAAAAGTTGCTGTTGATCAGATAACTTCCTGGCATTGAATAAGGGAACTCCTGTAGTTCTGGATCTTTATAATTAACAATAAGATAAACCAGTCTTGTATTCTGCATTTCATTTCCCTCCAATGGCACTATAATGTAACAACCTAAGTTCATCTCTGAAGTCAGTTCAAAAGTTGGGCTTTTTTAATGAGCTCTGGTGGCATAGTGTATTGTGCCATAGGTATCGAATGCAGTATTGCAGGCTAATTCTGCCCACAGCCAGGAGATTTAATCCTGATGGGGCTCAATATTGTCTCAGCCTTCTATCCTTCCAAAGTTGGTAAAATGCAGACCCAGATTGTTGGGGGCAATATTTATCTTCACTGATGGTTATTTTTGCCTTGAGGTTCATGTCTTACATTGAAAAACCCTAAATACTAACAAGACAGGTGATTGATCTGATAAACAAAAGCACTTTTATACCAAGCCATACAAACTAAATGGAATTTTGTTTTTAAAAGGCCCCCTTTGCATAATATAAATGCAAGTTTTTTTCTCAACAAATTAACATTATCTGAACAATCTTGTATAGCATTGATATGGGCATGCTGATTAGATTGGATGGGATATCAGAGGTGATATTTAGACTGCGGAATAAGAAAAATATCCCAGATGGATAAATTAATAAAGATACCAGAAGTCAAGCTTGTCTTGGAATAAACTTTACTTAATGTTTCTTCTCCCCATCTTGCCCCAATTTATAGTAACTGCTGAGATTGTGAATGCACTGTGTATACCAGTGGTGTCAAACTCACGGCATCACAACGGCATCATGTGACGTATTGGGACTTTCCCCCTTTTGCTAAACCATGTGGGGGCAGGGCCAGCACGTGATGCATCCGGCCTGCGAGTTTGAAAGTCCTGCTCTACACAATATGCACTACAGCAGCCTCAAAGTGAAATTAACAGGTCATTGATAAGGATATCCTGTTCCAGAGTAAGAGCATCGGTAGCTAACTGAGAGTACTTTGCTCGTTTCTCATTTTCTTAATGGGTACTTTCATATCACACTGTTCAGTGGACCCAATGTGGAAGAAGGTTAAAAAAGTAATAGCAAGGAAAGATTGACTTAAGGGGAGGTTCACATAAATCTAAGATATTTTGTTTTAGCATGTTGTATAAATTCAGACATTACATACACAACGTGCTTTATGGTTTGCTGTCTTGTACAAACCACTATAGCTTATTGAACAATCTGCAGTACATTTACCATATATTTAGCCAGATGGGTATCTTCAGCACAGAAGTGATTATACAAGAGAACTAAAAACTCAGGCAGCTTAGAGTCATGGCGAAGTGCTAGTATAGAATCCAGGGGATTGTGAGTTCTAGACCTCCCTTAGGCATGAAAGCCAACAGGGTAACTTTGGGCCACTCACTGTTTCTCAGCCCAACCCACCTTAGAAGAATGTTGTTATGAGAAAAATGGAAGTCAGGAGTATTAGGTATGTTTGTCACCTTGATCGATTGATATATATATCAGGTTACTACCACTACCATCATCATTCAGTCTTCTCTTCAAGACAGTGGCTTCAGATGAAAAATATATACTTGTCTAGATTGTAATGGGTTTACACCTAACTTAAGAAAAATCAAGGCTGCAAATCAGACTGAGCCATTGGAGTTTGAGATCTCTAATCAAAATCTGTTGGATAGAACCCCAAACATTCAGATTGTCTCTTGGAAAGTTTTGTTTTAATAATTAAATGAGTATGATGATTCTGGCTTGGTTTTTTTTTTTACTTGTAAGGTCTTGTTTCATGTTTTCTAATAAATTAAAGTCTTAAAAAGAGACAATAATGTACTAGATAAGTTTAAAAGATTGGATATAGGAGAAAAATCTTTAAAAGCCTCTATGGTGACTGGAAAATTTGATGAAAATAATTTCAGTAGAATGAAATGTGTTTGAACTTCCATATGAAAGGAAACAAGAAAAACAGAAGGAAAATTGTCTGTTATTGCACTTTTTCTAACAGTAACTGAAAACCTTGTCATAGTGCATCTAATTACCTATTCCAGAATGCAATTATGTGGTTGCATTACCTTGATGGGAAATAATGAGGCCCTGGTAAAAAGTAAGGATGGTGAAATGAAAATCGAGGAGGAGCTCCGAATAGAGTTGCTGGATGACCAATGGGAGGAGGCTGATAAACGTGTGGATGAGGGATAGGTGGTGCCTGAGGAATGGGTCCATTTCTAGAACATGAAGAAACACCTGAGTATTCCTTGGGGGGTTGGCTATTTGAGACACTGTATCTAGAATGAGTAGTGCTTGTATTATTTGGGGTCCTGCTTGAGCTTTCAATAGAAATCTGGGTGGGTCTCTTTATAGAGCAATTTGTTCCTGAAGATACACGATGAGCTTCTGTTGGGGAAGGTGCAGCAAATCGTTGAGGCTGAAGGACTGGCCGAATTGGCAGGTTTGCAGTGGAGGCAGTTAATGGTGTTGTGTTTCCTACACTTGGCTGGAACAGTGTAATAGGGCCTGGATGCTGAGCAGAAGGAGCTGGCAGCTGGATAGTAGAAGCAGCTTCACCTTTGGAGAAGGAAAATGATCAGTTATCGCTGAGAAACTCATATTAATAGTATTTTCTTATTCAAAATTGTCTTCATTTTCTTTTACTACGAAACATTTGCCTACAAATAATAATGATACTGTGTGAAAATCATTACATAAGTTCTGTGATTAATATTTGCAGGACTATATTATAACCTATCCTTTTATAAAAATTGTACTATGCAATTATACAGTGACAAAAAGATAAAGAAATATTAAAGTATAATTCCTTAAATTTGTAAATATGAAAACTCAAATTCCTTTTGTTTTTGGAAACTTATTACTATTATCAACAATAAAAGTTCATTAATTCTTTTTAATATAAAAAGGCATGGGACTGTGTGATTTGAAGGACACTTCTCTCTAATCATATCTAACCAACAGATCCAGCAGGAAAGGCATGTGAAGAGTCTTGTCCATGAAGGAATGGAATCTAATAGGACCAAGGAGGAAAGGTTTATCTTCTAAGCACCTACTCTTTGGAATATTATTCCTTTTGATGTCAGATTGGTTCCAGAAGGGCCCCAAAAACATGGATTTTTGCTATCTGGCTTGGGAATCTAAAAACATGGAAATAGAGGAATTGCTAGGAAAATTGAGCATGCTCTTCTGTAAATTATAGGGTTTTGTTTTGTTTTTTAAAAGGTTGATACGATTTTAACTTTTAAAATTATTTTTTTTGTGTTTTTGGTTATTTTGTAGTATTGTTTTTGTTTTAAACAGTGTATACTGTTCAGAGTCATGATTTTTATCTCTTTTATTACTGTGTAAAGTAACTCAAGGCAGCCAATGTTCCCAATACTCCTTCCTTCTCCTATTTTCCCAACAACCCTATGTGGTGAGTTAGATTAAGGCAGAACTGGGGTGGGCATGGCCAGTGTATGAAGCACCAGGCCTGCAGGCCGCCAGTTTAACACCCCTGGACTAAGGTTTTAGGCCCACAGTCACCAGCCAAATTTCCTGCCTAAGGTGGGAACAAGAACTCAGAGTTTCCTGGTTTTTAGACTAGCACCTTAACTTCTCACCAATCTGGCTCTCTTTATTTATCAAATAAATAAATTAGTACTGTATCTGTCATCTTAATATCCAAAGATATTTAGGATATCTTAAAATTTGTTAATAAAAGCCTATATTTAGATCTGTATTCCATTGTTTTTTAATACCGTATATGGGGTTAGAAATCGAACACATATCCAAAAGTTAAGATACCAACTATCGAGTTTCATTTGGTAAGTATTATATATGTATTAAATATTATACATTATTTCATTTGGGTGAAATAATAATTGTTTATAGGAGATTGTGTTCCTACATTTATTCTCTGTCAACTCTAGCATGATGAATGCTGCTTCCAAATATAGCTTTATTGTGGATCATCACAATAGTAGCGATGTCAATTTTCAGGATGTCAATTTTCAAGCTCTTTTCCTTCTAGAGAAAATTAAGTTTTTCAAGAGGAATAGAAAAAAATAGTGGTGTGGTTTCACTACTGAGGATGATTCAAACAGGTGAATTTAACAGCTCATCTCACTTTTTTAATATTTTTTTTTATTTTTAGCTCATCTCACATTTTTATACCATCTGCAGTAAATGTTATTTTTCATCCTTTATTTTATACTTTAAATAACTCTCATTTTAGATTGCATTCTAGTGGGGTTGGGCAATTGTTTTAGCACAGAAGAGCTGAACTTTTGGAGTATGTTTGTGTTTTTTTGGGAATTTTATTTTTACCCAAAAGTAAGTATGTTTAAATTAGAAGTTTCACACAATTAGTTTTGAGCCAGTTTCCTTTAAAGGAAGAGGAAATGTCATTTTATTGCTGAATTTTAATAGTACAATTGCAGGTGGGGTTTGGGAACAAAAATATTGGCTGATTGCATGTGAGTTTTAGCTGGCATTTTCTTGATTTAAATGTTATTTTGTAATTTCAAATAAAAAAAATAAAAAACCCACTATTTAACACCATTTAAAAAAATTAGTTGGAAGTTAATCAGATGATAAAATATATCTAAATTCTAAAGTGAAATGACTTGTTTTATGACTAGATTCAATGCTTGTTATTAGTTACTGCCCATATAAAAATTATATCCTATTAAAACAGGAGCCCCCAGTTTGTGGCCATGGCCTATTCACAACTGATTACAGATGGCCCTCAAATTGTTTCCAAGGATTTACTGAATAAAAACAGTGATGATACGGAAATGTCCCATGGTAAGTGGCAATGGGATGAAGAGATCATCCTACAGTACATTTTAGAAGTCTTCTAAAGCCTCTACGAGTATCAAAATCTGTAAGCTAGTAGGCATGCATTGTATAAGTGCATTGATTTGTGTCAAAAGAAATGGGACACTGCTTGTTACAACGGATTCATCGTTTTGCAAGTTTTAACATATACATACATGGTAGATGCCACTGGTAATATTATACATTTATAGAAAATCAACCTCAATAAGTGGCAAGACCCAGTCCTGTGATCTATAAAGTTATAAAGGATTAGTCCTGGTTAATATCTGATTGTAGCCTGGGAGGTAAATTCATTCTGAGAGAAAGCAATGGCAAACCATTTCCATTTCATGCCAAGAAAACTGTAGAGAATATGTCCACGTCTGAGAAATGATTTTCATTCTGATAAAAACGATGAACAGATACATATTGTCCCAATGTAAAGGTTGGTTCAGAGAATGATGCAGATTTAGGAGACAGCTACCTGCAAACTTCCCTTTTATGAAAAGAACCATGTCCACAACTGTGTATGACAGAACTATTACAAACAATACATCATAATGCATTGGGGATAAATTGGTTCTAAACTGGAAATAGTGTGCATTTGGAGAAATTCTTGTCACCCTATTCCCTTAATCTTAATATGTCTAATTAAGAAAGATTCTGAGATTCTTATATGGAAGAATCAGTTTCACTTGAGCCAGCTGTCGTAACATGACACCAGCCTTTCCAAAAGAAGCAAATTTCTGGTTCCATTTATTACAGAAGTGTGAGAAAACAGACCAGAGTGTTGTTGTCAGAAATTGCTTATATGTGTTTCATTTGAAAATAACATACTTTATGGAATTCTTGTCTTTGAGAGTTCTGGGAAATTTGTTCATTAGATTCCAGGCTGGTGGCAAAGAATACTATATAAGTCTCACCATGTGGATTCATTTAAAGGCAATTTTACTTAATAAGAATCAAATTTGAAAAAAATGCTTATAAAAGTATGATTGCATTTTATCACTTTAAGTTGCTGAAGACTTATATCTAGAAGTGCAATATTTAGTTACTAGCTTAAAGATTTCTACAAAACCGTGCTATGAATGTGCTTGTAGGAATTAAAATTTTTACTCCAAGGGTGCTTTCAGAAAAGCAACTGGGCTTTTTTTATTTTTCTTCAAGATATTTCACTTCTCACCAAAGAAGCTTCTTCAGTTCTAATTAACTGGTGGGGAATGGAAAGGATTTATACTGTTTGCAATCATCCACTATGAAGGTATTAAACCACCTGGCAGTTAGTCTGGGTCCTCAGAGTCACCTGAATCAGAATGCCAATGAGTGTGGAACTGACGTGGGACTGTTGAAAGGGTTATATTGTAAACAGGAGATAAGTTGTGTCCCATCCCTTCCCTCTGTTAAGAGAGGGCCGTTCAATTTTAACAGAGACAGTCTCTTTCAAACCAGTTCAAAGAATTCATATAAACAACCAAAGTGAACTTACAGACTGGATGTCCAATGCTGTTCTGTACGTTGGGTATAACCACAGAGTAGGTAGGTGATCGGAAAGGATAAATGGTAGTTGGATTTGTAGTAATAATACTCTGAGAAGTCCCAGTAAAGACAGTAGAGGCCGTCATTGGACTTGTAGCTATGATGTTCTGAGTTGTACCCGAGAATACAGTGGAGACAGTCAATGGAAACCTCTTCCTTTTGCCAGGCCTTGGCTGATAAACCCAACCTGCAGAAATGTTAAAAAGTACGCCAGCTGAAAGATAATTTCTTTTAAAAATTCTTATCTCGTGAAGATATGCTTTATTAATGACTAACATAAGCTTCTCTGCTGTTAAATCATATTTGCAAAAGAACACGTGTATGTACTGTACAATATGAATGGGAAGCTTACAATCTCTCAGAGGGAAAGAGAGATACTGTTTCTTTCTCTTTATAATCCTCTTGTTACCATGGATTTTGGTTTGAGTTATATACAAACATTAGAGTCAATTTGGAGTTTTGGCGATTACATGGATAAGCCCCTACAATTTTCTTGGCAACATTTTTCAGAAGTGGTTTGCCTTTACCTTCTTCTTAGGGCTGAAAGGAAATGATTGCCCCAGTCATCCAGTTGCTTTGTGCAAGATTTACTCAGTGTCTTTAATCACTATACCAAATTGGTATTCATGCCATCAATATTATACCTGATTGTGGCATAACTTTACAATCAAGACAGAATACCAACTTTGTTAATTAAAACATTATTATTTCTGCTAATACTAAATAGAATTAATGCCTTTCTTATTCTATTATTCAATATATTTGCATTAGTGTTACAGAATTTAGCATCAGAATATTTTTTAAATATGTATATAAAATCAGAGCCCTGGAAATTATATTATCTGAATTGTATTTCACTGGGAATAACACAAAGACATGCAATGAGTTTATACATTTAAAGCAGGAACACCAGCAGAAACTGTCAGCGTTAATATAATTGGGTTAATTAATATTAACATATGCCTTTTGTTGAATAAACTATTTTTTCCCAGATGTAATTTCAAATAATTAACAAGGTTTACATAAATCAGTGGAAATGCACATTCACAAGACAGATGAGAGAAAAGTTGCGGCTTTTTCTTTTATTGCTGTGGACTGTCAGAGCCACTGAGAGTCTGCAAGTTTAATAAATAGTAATTATTTCCATATCCTAAATATGTCTTACTTGACAAAATGGGAAAACCTTAGTGCTCATACTAATACACAGATGATTGCTCTACATGTGTGGTGGCATGATGTCACCATTCGTCTACTTATATGTCTTTGGGAGAAGATACATAACTCAGAAAAAAACTAAGGAATTTGCCTCATTATTTAAACATACATTTTTTCACCTTCCAGGATTCTGTTTCCTGAATGATTATATTTAAACACCATCTTTCCATGCATGAACTTGTGATTACCTAATGGCAATCAGATATTAAAAATTTATAAATAATTGTCTCTCTAGTACCAGGAAATTCTTCTCTGTGTTTTTCTTTTATCTTCTGAGCTTCATCATAATAAGGTTTCTTTTGTTCTTCAGTGAGCTTGTTCCATTCCAATCCAAGCTGGACACTGATCTCGGCATTATTAGCAGCAGGATTAGCTTTGGCTAAGGCTGGCCGATGAATTCTTGCCCATACCATAAATGCATTCATAGGACGCTTGACATGGCCATCTCTATCTTTGCTGAACGGAGTATCTGGTATCCCTACGATAAAGTAATATTAATGTTTAGGTAATATAGGGATGGGTGGAATATACTGCTAATTCTGTGGTATTCTGTGGGCACTGAAGTATGATCCTAATAATTAATAATAAAATGATTTTTCTCCACCTCAATTGCTGAAAACACTGCTTAATTCTAGCAACAAATGCAAACATTAGGCTCAAACACATTCCAATTCTAAATTTTAATTATTACATCTGGCTGTGCATTGATTATGAATCAAGGAAATAGTTATGTCAGCTACAAGATGGGTAGATTGGTGACTAGTGCAGGGCCGTTTTTGGCAAGTGTCATATGATTTTATTGTAAAGTGAAATTATAAACTGATATATGACAGTGAGGATTGTGTAATTTACTTTTCTACTACATATGGAAGAGGTAGGAGTGTGATTTCTCCTTGAACCTTTATTCATCTTCAGGCTCTGCATTGATATTTTGGAGAATTATGTGCTTTAGACTGAGGACCTCCTCTAAGGAATTGTTGGAAAGAGAAAAGAGGAAAAAACATTATACAAGTCCATTGGACTTTATAACTAATTCTTGCTCTCACTACATGAAGCATCGTAAATGTTAGTAACTACATACAAAGAACAAGCAGATTCTCTAGCATTTTGGGGCAACTTTGACTTCTACTTTGTCACAGGGCAAACTGTACTTAAAACTGAGTGAAGTTGTCAAAACAATTTGCAAGATGGCATAGGGATTGAAAATTCACCAGGTGATTACAAGACTTCTGCATAATTTTTTTGACTCTAACTAGACATTGGGGATTAGTAACTATATGCCAACTGATAAAAACAATAAACAAAAGCATACTCTTGTATGAGATTCTGACTCTACAAAAGAGATTAAATATCTCATGTTTTCCTCTGTAAATTGCCATTAGAGTTTACTAATTACATCATGAACAACACACATTTATCCACGATTTGTCAGAATCAAGTCTCTCACTGTGTCCACTATATTTAAGAGTGTACCCTACATGCCCTTCAATGGGAAACTAGAATTATTTAATTTATGCAGTCTATTTGCATAGCAGCCCATCTCAACAAGCGACCCTGGATTTAAAAGATCAGAGATCAGAATAGAGACAAACTGCTCATCTAATTTATTTCAGTATATTTTGACGTTCACAATTTTCCTGTCCATATAATTCCACAATTTAAGCATGGGTATTAATGGGTCCAATAGTTAGGCTTAAATTGTGGAATTGTATGGACAGGAAAACTGTGAAAGCTCTAAAATACTGAAAGAAATATGTTAACTTACAGAAATCAGTATAATATGCATTCACTAACATTCATGAATTTTAGTTGAGATTGGAATGAATGATATTTGGACAATAGAATATACTAGTTTCAAATGAATTTTTCTTCATCGGAGAAGCAATTAAATACAAACATTAAAATAATTATATTTGTTACTATTTTAATATATATTTTATATTATTCGTCTTAGATTGTGTAATGAACTATATAGTATTGTATTCAAAAATATTGATTAGCAAATTGTCATAAGTAGTGTTAAAAATGCTGTGCCAAAACCCTCAATTTGCCCTAAAATTATATTTTTTGGTGAAAAACACTCGTTTTTGTTCTTCTACTTAATACATAGTATTAGTATGAATTGGCAGATAATTTTATTTCCCTTATAAAATCAGCCTCACTTTGGTGCATCTAATATTAGCTACACTTTCTAATTTGAAAAAGACCTAAGAAATGACATTTTACAGGATCTTAAGATATTATTTGTTAGATGTATATTTCACCTTTCCTTCAGGAGCTTAAAGTAGTGCATAT
>JAEANM010002448.1:6470-24549 GCA_017656035.1 Myanophis thanlyinensis | reverse complement strand
ATGATGCGCTCAGCTGAGCGTATCACCCTCTGTAGTGCTTGTCTGTTTTGCATGGTGCTGTTCCCAAACCAGGTTGTTTTTTCCAGGGGCTCTAAGGATGGTGCTGACTTTGCTCAGATGCTTCAAAAAGCTTTTTTTTTTTTTTTTGGGTAGGGAGGAATTTCCGCAAGGGGTGTCCAACTTAAACAGTGTGCAATATTTTATTAAGTGTGCCAGGCCGCAACCAAGTGCATTAACCACCTTAGCAATCCATCACCGAGGAACTAAATATGGAGAAATAATCTCTCAGCGCTCCGTCACTGGAGGTTTTTAAGAAGAGACTGGGCAGCCATTTGCCAAGAAATGGGATAGGGTCTCCGGCTTCAGCAGGGGGCTGGACTAGAAGACCTCCAAGATCCCTTCCAACTTGGTTATTCCGAGGCTGGGAAACATGTGACTTCTCTTCTAGAGCACAAGTGAATTTGCGTAGCGTGTCGTTTTCTGCAAACAAAACTCATCCCTAGCCACCTCACATGCATTTGTTCCTCCCATACCGACATGGAGTCCTTCCGTCAGCTTAAGAAAGTCTTCTCTAAGCCCTCCATAAACAAACTGCCGGATCTGGACTCCAGGGTTGGGTTCCAACGGGCAGAACCACCATTCAAACAACGCTCGAGCAAAATAAAAGAAAAAAAAAATAAAGATTAAGTACTGCAGCAATGCGAACAGCTTGTTTGGAACAGCAAACATTGGTGGATTAATATCTCCAGGGTTTTTCCCTTGTTCTCATCTTTTTGAAGGCGGGTTTCTGGCAGAGGCGACCTGAAAGTCCTTTTTAAAGGATGGACTGGAGAAAATTGAGGACAGAGATGGATTCCCTAATAGAATCCCAAATTAATAACACTTGATTATAAAATTAGGGTTCCTGGGTGTAACTTAAAGGACTCCCTAGGACTTAAAGGTCCCAGAAAGTCTTGGTCCCTCCAGGACTATTCAATTCAATTCAATCCTTTATTGTCAATGCACAACATGTGTGCAGCGAAATTGAGTGAGCCTCCATCGGTACAATCACACAAAGCACAGAAACACAGAATATATTCAGATACAGAATACTTCTCCAGACTTATAATACATAAGTGCATAGTGCAACGTACAATATGTACATGTTGCACATTGCACTGTCAGTGTGAGTCTATTGTATCAAGTCTAGTCGTGGTGTTATGTGGCATTTAAAAGTCGGATGGCCCATGGATAGAAGCTGTCTTTCAGCCTATTTGTCCGGCTGGCTATGCTTCTGTATCTCTTGCCCGATGGTAGAAGTATGAAAAAATGCTGTCCCGGGTGCAAATCATCCCTGAGGATTTTTGTTGAGACAGCGGGATCTGGCTATTTCCTCCCGTGGGGTTATGGGGCAGCCCATGATTTTTTTGTGCTGTGCTCATCACCCTCTGTAGTGTCTTCTTGTCCGCGGTTCTTAGTCCGGCGTACCATACCGTGACAGAATATGTGAGGATGCTTTCTATTGTGGACCGGTAGAAGGAAGTCATCAGCTGCTGTGCCACCTGGTTTTTCTGTAAGACTCTCAGGAAATGGAGTCTTTGTTGGGCCTTCCTGATCACCTGGGACGTGTTACGTTTCCAGGTGAGGTCCTGGCTGAGGTGCACTCCTAGGAATTTGAAGGAGACCCTCTTCGTGCAGCCTCCCTTGATAGAGAGTGGGGCAAATTCCTCTCTCTGTTTCTGGAAGTCGAGCACCAACTCCTTAGTTTATCTCAAAGACTACCTTCTTTGAGGAGAACCAACCTGGCCAACATGGACATCCCAGAGACACGGCTTGTGCTGCCTGGCTTCTCTCATGAGAGATGCTCTGAAGCCTTGAGGAAATGCTCTCCATGAAGACCCCCGTGTTTTTGGGAGCCACCCTACCTGGGAGTTTGACTTCCTCCCACATGAAGGCTCTTCTTCAAGACAGGGCTTTCTTGCAGGCTTAAAAGACCCGATCCACTGAAGGTTCTTCCCAGCCATCGTTCTTGACTTTCAGAAGATACAACATGGTGGTTGGTTTCCGATTCTCAGTGGCTATTTTTATTTTTTGAAATGAGGGGTGGTGGTGTTTGTTTCATTTTTTTAACCAAGGGCGCTTCATGGCTTTGGGGCCACCAAGGGTCTTGACCGCAGCACCGTAGAGAGTCCAACGCACCTCAGGCTTGGCGACTTTTGAGTTGTGTGTGTACTTCAACTCCCAGAATTCCAGCAGCGCACAAAAAAAAAAAAAAAAAAAAAAAAACCCATCTCCTATGCTGCTAAAAAGGGGAAAAGCAATAAATGTGGGAATGCTTGGGACAGCGCAAAGGTTTTCTCCTTCCCACCCGGGTTGCAGGAATGCTGGTTCTGCAACCACAGAGAGATCACAGGAGAAGGCTGCCCTCTTAATGGGGGGGGGGGGGAGGGCATGCCAGAAAGTGGATGATCTCCTGGCATGAATCCTGGAGAGAAGACCTGGCAAACACCAGGTGGCTGTTCTCCTCCACTCCACTTCTCTTCACTCTTTCCACGCCACCGTGTAAAAGACCATCCTTTTTGCAAAAGTCTTGGCTTAACACACACACACACACACTGTGCTCCCCAAGCCAAATGAAATCTTGAGTTACACTCCCCCCCTTCCTTTAAAGATAGTTTAAAGTAGCCCAATTTCCCCCCCCCCCTCCTTCCCATCCTTGGGGCAAAGTTTGGTCACAGTCCTCGCAATGCCCCCCTCCCTTTTTTTCTTTTCAAAACGAGGACTCCAGAGGTTTGGGGCTCCCCCCTCCCCCTTGTTTCTCTGGATCCTTTCCCAAAAAAAAAAAAAAGGAAACCCAGAAAAACAAACAAACCCAAAAACAGGAATTGGATGGCTGGCACAGAAAAAGGAATTAGAGATGGGAAAGGGAAGAATAGTGCGTGTGATTGCATGCACGCAAGCATACACACCCACACACACAAATTGCACACACACACACACACAAAGAGTTCACCCTTTCCTGTATCTCATGCACAACTTTAAATGTTGCCATACCCCCCACACCACCACCACCCCCCATCCCGACAGCCAGCCCAGCCCTGCTGGACACTTATCAAAAATGTGCTTGATATTTTTGTTTTTTTTTTACAAAAAATGTGAACAGCCGCAGAGTGGAAGGATTTGGACTTTGAATTAGAACAAGGAGGAATAAATAGTGGATAATGGAACAGGAGGGGCAGCTGGAAGCTTTGAAAGGCTCCCCGGGCATCGGCAGGGAGAGGCGAGGCGAGGCGAGGCGAGGCGAGGGAGGGTGTCAAAATATTTCACATGCACAATTAGAAGGCCGTTCCCACCCACCCACCCACCCCCAAGACACAGACACACACCGGAAAATGTCCTTGCTTCTTTGGGGTGAGTTTTGGCCCCAGAAAGGATCCCAAGTAATTTAGGAAATATTGAGGTGTTATGGCTTCCCTCAAAGAGCCTGGTTAAACTGACATGCTCTGGACCAAAGATGCTTTTTTCAAGAGGCAGCTGGACTTTCTGGTTTTTCTTGAAGACGTTTCGCTTCCCACCCAAGAAGCTTTAGAATAGAATGAGCTGGAAGGGACTCTGGAGGGCTTCTAGTCCAGCCCCCTGTTCAAGCAAAAGAACCTATACCGTTTTAAATAAGTGACTGTCTAGACTCTTTTTAAAAACCTCCAGTCTTCCTATGCCTATGATTTCTGGTGGCAGGCTGTTCCACTGGTTCGTTGCCTTCACTTATTAGGAAGTTTCTCCTTAATTCCAGGTTGCTTCTCTCCACAGTTAGTTTCCATCCATTGTTTCTTGTCCCGCCCTCTGGTGCTTTGGTGAGTAATTTGCTCCCCTCTTCTTTGGGGCAGCCCCTCAAATACTGGAATATTGCTATCAACACCACCCCTCTTCCTTCCTTCCTTCCTTCCAGACTAGCCTTGGATGAGAAGCGAAACGTCTTCAAAGAAATACAAAGAAGGCAGTGGTGGAATTCAATTTTTTTTACTAGTGGTTCTGTGGGTGTGGCTTGGTGGGCGTGGCTGGAGGGGTCATGTGACTGAGTGGGCAGGGCAATGAAGATCAGGCTAGAAACAACACCAAGATGTTTCTTTCCTGCCTTCCTTACAGGATTAACCCTGCAAAGTGTGAAAAAAAACCAAAAGGAGATTTCTTCTAACAACCGGGTCTCCGAACTGCTTAGAAAATTTACTACCGGTTCTAGCGAACCGTCTCAAACTGGCCGGATTTCACATCTGCAAGAAAGTCCAGTTGTTTTTTGAAAAAGCATCTTTGGGGCAGCTAACAATTCTCCAGAGATGCCTGCTCTGGAAGAACCTGCCCAGCGGAGAGAAAAATCTCCAAATGGCCAATTTTTCTCGATGTCTCTTTCCTCCAATCCAGAAGAGGATTCCTTTGGGGTCAGCCCAAATCAAAAAGCTTTCCTTTTAGATTTTTTTTTTTTGGGGGGGGGGAGGTTGGAGGAGGGGCGGGTGTCATCAGTAGAGAATTCAGCACCTGCTTAAGCCCCCACTTGATTGCACTAACTTGGGCAGCTCTTTGGGGGTCGTCTCCTCTCCAGGCAGTCAAGACCCCCCCCTTCTGCCCCTCTCCTGTCGCCCTGCAGGAATGCCTCCCATCCCCCCAAAGGAGGGCTGGTGACTGATGCTGGTTCCCTTGCAAGCCGGATGGGAAAAAGTAGGAGGGTGGATGCATTTGGAGCACATTTGTCTGACTTCCAAAGGCCCTGCCACAGGGGGAGGGGGGGGGGGTTGTAAGGACCTGGTTTCCATGGCTACTGCTAATGATGTCATTCTTGCTCGCCAGTCAGGACCCCCTCCGTGCTCCAGACCAGCTGGGGTGGATGGGTGGGTGGGTTTGCATGGGGTGGGATGGGAGAAAGCAACGGAAGCAGCCCCCCTCCCACACACAGGGCCAGTCTGCTGAACTCACTCTGCAGCTCAGATCCTGCCTGGGTGTGTGTGTGTGTGTGTGTGCTGGTAGGTTATGGGCTTTGCAATCCGTGGCCATTTTGCAGATGGGAGAATTGAAGTTGCAAGAGACCCTGGCTGTTCCTGGAGGGGGATCCCCTCCCCCCCAAGAAAAACCTCAGGCCTCCTCAATTCTCAGCCTGCTTGCCCCAGGCATGGGGAAGGGCACTTGCCAGCCCTGCAGCCAGAAAAGGAGGCAAGGACAGGCAATCTTCAACAGTGAGCAGGATTTATCCAGCCGGCACCGGGTGCAAATTCTGCTTTGCCGTGAATGATCCCCTGGAGGCTGCGGATGGGTGGGGGTCTGTAGCTCAAGCAGGAGACCGGAGGGCTGAGCTTGAACCCAAGACCTCCAGTCCAGCCCCTCCGAGACCCCCCACCCATCCTGTGGGGATGGCACTGGAGCCCTGCTGCCTTGGCACGCAGAGTGGCAGGGTGAGATTAATGAATAATTCATGCAAATCAATTTATGGCTGCCTTTCCTGTGTGGAGTGGGGAGGGGGAGAGGATGGCGGCCCCTACACACACACACATACCATTCCAGGTGATTGTGGGCACGCACCCACGGTCTCCTTGGAGCTGTTGCCATGCCGACGCATCTGCTTGGCTGATCGTTGAAAGTTTGACTTAGCAGCAGCTGCTGGAGGAGCCCCAAAAGAGCTTTCCAGCCACCCATGAGGGCCCTTTGGTGCCCGCCGTTGGCAGAGGGCACATCAGCGCACTCTGGTCTGGGCTTAGAGGCAGTCACTTTACACACACACAGAGATTAAGGGGGTTTCTTACATGCAGAAAGTGTGCCTACGAGGGACAAATGCCCAAATTCTTGGAACGGAAACCCTCCAGAATTTCCCATCTTTTGCCATTGGTCCAAGCGGCGCATCTGAACTTTGCCAGCTGCCCACCCTGATGAAGCCTTGTAAAGGAGTCTTGCAATCAAATACGGGGTCTTTTTAACCCGCCCACCTGCCATAAAAGCTCAGAGGTTTCTTCTGACCAGTAGCCAGTTTGAAAAGGCCAGCCAGCTGTTGCAATGCCCAGCAGAGGGGCAGCCACCTCCAGATAAAAGGGTCACCTCTGGCCAACACCACACGTTTTGCCAATCCACACAACCTTCCTTCCCCGGCTACCCGTACATGGCTTGCAGCTCAAGTGTGTCTTTTCTGTTCAAGGATTATAATCCCATTGCAGATGTGTGTGTTGTGCGCGCATACACTGCACATCGCACAAAGCCACAATCCAGAGCCTTCTCAAAATAGCTGACGCCTATTTATAGGCGGGTTTGTTTCCTTTCCTCTTTCTGCACTTCTGTTTCTATCTCTCTTTCCTTATTTTAGATTACTTCTTACGGGCGTATTTTTTGCAAAACTTAATAAAATGATCAGGAAGAAAAGAACAGAAAAAAAAACTGACCCAGCCAGGCAATGACTTCATGTAGTGCAAGAATGTAGCCATTGGTTGTCGCTAAGCTTCCACACTCGGTTCTATTTCTATAGAGTGTGTGTGTGTGTGAGTTCCTGCATTTTTGGAAGTGTTGGCCTTTGCTTTCAGAGAGCGAGCAAGCGAGAGAGACAAACAGCTGGCTCAGTGCCTAAGGGAGGATTAAAACTCACAAGGTTTTTGCTTTCCAGCCTAGAGGCTTTCAACCCCCACCCCACCCCATTTGTGTTTCAATCTTGACAACTTTTTCAGATGAGCTCAGCTCCCAGAACCCCCCATTTTAAACAGCTCTTTTATCACAAAAGCCCGGGCAACTCACTGCTGTGTGTTTTTAAAAAGCAGAGTTTTAAAAACCGCACATCCATGACAAAACACATGGCTTTGCAGAATGGTGCCATCTAGGGCAGTGCTTTTCAATTTTGGACACTTTTATAAGAGGGTTGGACTTCAACTCCCAGAATTCCCCAGCCATAACCGGCTGGGAATTCTGGGGAGTTGAAGGCCAACCCTCTTATAAAGTTGAAAAACACTGCTTTAACCACTACATCCAACTGACTCTCAGTTGTTTATTCTATTTCATAATACAGGAGAGAGAGAAAGAGACGCCTTTTCCAACTACAGTGAAATGCCACTAAATGCCACCTTAAAAATGCCACTTTCAACCACTTGGCTCAGCATCTTAACCTGTGGAATCCTATTTGCCACCTCGAAACACCCAGGCAGGCTGAATTCCTACCCTCAAGGGAAAGAGAAGAGAGAACGAAAACCCCAGCGTTTATTTCCCACGGCACCATGGCACAGCGACTTGTTTGCGTTCGGTATTATTCGTGCCGTTACGATAATCCACGGGGTAGAAATCAAAATTGACAAGGGGATTAAGCTGCCACAGAGAAGCACCCGCGTTTGGGCCAGATGAAGGCTGCAATCTGTTTAATTGGCAACCTCAGCCTGTAGTAATCAAAGGGGAAGGATGAAGAAGAGGTGGAAATTTAACTAGGCTAGCTGGGGGAGACAGCCGAGGTCCATCCTGCATGCTTGGTTTCTGATGATAATAATAATAATAATGTATTGTAATTACACAAGACACTTATAAGTAAGAGAACAGGATGAGAAAACCTACTGATGATGTTACCTAGTCTGGTATCAAAACTGAAACCAGCTTGGAGAGCAAAACCCTGCCAAAATGAAGTATTATTCTCCAATTTTATAGTTCCTCTCTATTGTGCATAAAACTCCATCAAGCTTTGAAACTAGAACAGCCCTCAGCACAGCAAACTTGGGAAGGGGAAGAGTAGGAGGCGCTAGGTATACAGGTTTAGTGACCACAATTGGAACGGGCCACTTGGATGTGAAACAGTGTGGTTGCTAAGGGAACCATCGATTGTGCTGACAGTCTTCAGCTTTCTTGCAAAGATCAAAAACAGGGAGGACTGGCTGCAGAGCTAGTTTTTCATAACTGCGAACAGTCGCTAAACAGGGACTACTTAAAAGATATTTAGCCTAAAGAAAAGGATATTGTGGGAGAACCTGATGGGCGACCAGGTGGAAGACAGGCCAGATTGATTCACAGCTGTTCCCCCAAGAAGAAAATCCATTACAAGGAAGTTGATTTTGGGCTGGACGGCTGGCTGGATGACCATTGGTCAAGGATTCCTCCGTTGCCAGGAATTAGACGTCTGAGCCTTCCTTCCCTTTTAGAAAATCAGAATCTTCTTTTTTTCAAAACAGGACTGCGCTCTTTGACTCTGACCAGGCTCTGAAAAGAGATCTTGGCACCATGGTGGCACCATGGTCAAAATGCAGCATTGCAGTCCGACTCTGCCCACCACCAGCGGTTCGATCCTGACTGGCTCAAGGTTGGCTCGACTCCCACGTCCATTCCGAGGTCGGTAAAATTGAAGCCCCAGATTGTTGGGCGCCTGATGGCGTCTCTGTAAACTGCTTAGAGAAGGTTGTATAAGCACAGGAAAGCGGCATATAAGTCTAAGTGCTATTGCTATCTAACAACCTAATATGTAACAGCCAACCAAGAGTCCTGGTGGCTCAGTGGTGAGAATGCAGTATTGCAGGCTGACTCTGCCCATCGCCAGTTCGATCCTGGCAGGCTCAAGTTTGACTCAGCTTTCCATCCTTCCGAAGTGGGTAAAATGAGGACCCAGATTGTTAAGGGCAATAGGCTGACTCTATAAACAGCTTAGAGAGGGCTATAAAAGCACGATGAAGCAGCATATAAGTGCTATTGCTTCCCAAGTCAGACTCTTCATCCACCACAACGATGGGCCTTCCCAGCTGTCCTGGGAGCTACCTGGGATCAAGGGGTGGTGGTGGTGGGGGAAACCTGTTGCTTCTACTGCTGGACCTTTAGATTTATAACTACGCCCACCTTTGGGAGCAGCTTCCTGAAGATCCGTAAGAGAGAGGCTGTTGGTCCCGATGCCCCAAAAACAGGAGCGGATATCAGGGAACTCACCAAAAGTTAAAAACTAAAAATAAAAACGGAAGGTCCAAGTTCTTTATTCTGCATTAATACATTGCAATTGCTTTGACAGAATCCGGCATGTAAATACTACGGAGGGAGGGGCCCCCCCTCCCACCAAAAAAGAGGTGTTTGCAACCTTCAGGGCAGGGTTCCCCAAGCGAAGGCTAAATCCTTTTTAACTCTTTTGTTTCCTTAAAAAATACATTAAAGAACGTACCACACACATATTGCACTTGTCTCCAGAGTAAAAGATTGTGGAAAGCCCACCCACCCCACCAAAAAAAAACAAACGAAACAAAACAAAACCCCAACCCAACGACGTCTCACCAAAGTCTCTTCAAAGGGACCTGCGTTTTCAACGGATAAAGCTAGTCGTTTCCTACAAAAAAAAATAAAAAACCCAAAAAACAGTAGCGTTCACAAAACAAAACCCTCGAAAAGACCCCCAACACACAGTAGATTGGACGAAAGCGGCTACGACTGGAAGGAAGGAACACGGGAGGAAGAAGAGGCGCCAGTATCCTGCGGGCAGGGCCAGCCCCGCTGGGGTGGGTGGGAAACGCACGTCTCCTGGATCTCGCCGTTGTTGGAGAGAGACACCGAAGGGCTGGAAGCAGAGATGGTTCGAGCGAAGAGGGCGAGAGATGGAGGGGACGTCTGAACTAGCTTTACATTCAGAGGGGGGAGGGGAAAAGCAACCCCCCCCCGAACAAGGGAATGAGGATGGGTCCCTCGGTGGCCCCCAATCTGTACCAGATGGCCGCAAGCTGGGCTGTTGGAAGCCAGGCCAGCTCGGTTGCCTCTAGCTCGTCGGTAAACTTGGCAAGGAACTCATGGTCCCCTCCGAGTCCGCGTGGAATAGATCGCTAGCCAAGAGATGCCTGCTCACAGGTTTACTACCTGTGCAGTTTAGATGGGGGAAGGGGGCCCGGTTGCATGAAATCAGCAGCCTTATGCACCCTCTCTGCCCGTGTAACCAGGATGCTACGAGAAAGCGCGTTTGCTACTTAGAAGCTGGGCCGGCAATGGAGCCGCCAGTTAACCGCGTTCGGCCCAACAGGGTTCTTGCTAGCTCGATCTGGTCTGCTGTGAGGGGACAGGCTGGGTAAAAAGCCTTAGGGCAGTGGTGGCGGACCTATGGTACCGTGTGTCAGAGGTGGCACGCAGAGCCTTCTCTGTGGGCATGTGCGCTGTCGCCCCAGCTCAGCTCCACCACGTTTTTTGGTGGTGCACATACATGCCGGCCAGCTATTTGGGGTTCCAGCATGGACGCGGACACGGGCGTACGCATGCCCGTACACAGGCACATGCCTTCCGGTTTGGGCACTCAGTCTCAAAAAAGGTTCGCCATCGTTGCCTTAGGGTCTTCCTCCAGGGGAAGAAGGGCTGACCTGAGCTACATTTCCCGCACCCCACTCCACTTGAGGTCCCCAAGATGGCCAGCTGGGAAAAGTGATGGATTTCCTCCCGCAGAGTTCGCAAGGAAGTTAGGCTGGGGCGATCTCTTCGCGCCTGTGAAAATCGAACAAGGGATTCCCGTGGAAGAACAGGAGGCAGACAGGTTTGCACGCTCCATTGGGGTGTGAAAAAATGCCTGGGGTGGGGGTAGGTGGGGAAAGCACCCTCCAAAGCCACCAGCCCAGCATTCCTGGGAACACGGATTCCTTCTCCACGGGGCTGGAGAGCTGAGGATGAGGGGAAGCAACCTTGCCGTAGGATGGGGGCCCACGCCCCCCCCCAACCAGGGATGTGCCATTTGAAGGTGTTCAACCCGTGCCGTCCCTTCGCCAATGAGATCCAGTGGGTGTTATTTCACAGATCTGATTTCTTCTTGCAAATTTTGGAGAGCCACTACTCCAGGGCCAATTGTAGCTGCTGCAGGATATCCGTTATCGGGGCAACCTATATTTCTCTTCTTTCAAACCGGTCCTTCAAACTTTTCAAACAGGGTAGAAGAGATCTAGGCTAGTTGGGTCGGAAGGCTTCTTCCCCAAATTTTATTGCAGTCACCCTACAGTTCTGTTTTCCAACCTTGGCTGTTTTAAGAGGGGGTGGACTTCAACTCCCAGGATTCCCCAGCCAGCATAGCTGAATTCTGAGAAGTTGAAGTCCTCCCGTCGTAAAACCACCAAGGTTTGAGAAATGCTCTCCTACGGCATCAAATGGGCCAGCAGATCCCCAGAATGGATCCCCCAGAACCAAACCAGAGGTCTCTCTTCTTGCTTTCTACCAGGCTAAATTTTGCTTTTTTTTCTTCTTTTGTGCTTAAACAAATAATTGAGAGTTTGTGCTTCAATTTTTTTTACCAAGTTCCAGCAGAATGGCTTCAAATCCGGCAGGGTCTGTTTCAAATGCTAAGCCCCCCATCCCCGTTCCTTCCTCTTTGAAACAAATTCGAAATATAGTTGTGTTGCTCTCCTAGAAGAGGCTGGTGCTTTTACAGAGCGAGACACCTCTCGAAGGGATGAACCAGTCTCAATGGTTACCGATCCTAAATATTGCTGTAATACTTTTTTTTTTTTTTTAAAGGAAAATGAAAATCAGGTCTATAGATGAGTGAGTCAGAAAGAGAGTTATGGGGGACCGGGTGTGTGGGAGGGTGGGGAGAGGAAACCCGCATTCCACATGGTGGAACCCGGTCTGTGAAGGGACTTTGGTGTCAGCCTAGACAAGAGATGGGGGTGGGTTTTTTTTTTTTAAGAAAAAAACTTCAGAAATTTAAAAAAAAAAAGAGAGAGAAAGAAAGGGTCTTAGAAAGAACCGGAAAAAAAAAGGCACGGCACTATCACTTCACATGGGTTTTCTGATAAGCTTATTCTGCTTTGTCCTTAAAACACTACACCCCTAAATAGTTGCCCAAATATGCAAAGCCTAAGAACAACCATCAACGCAACACTCTTGAAGTCCAAGTAGATTTGCTTCCTCTAAAAACGAAAAAAAAAAAAAAAAGGGAAAAAAATTAGCTACAAAGGGCAGCTTAGGGAACAATTTGTCCAGTGATCCAAGTTCTTCTTCCCAAGGTTGTTTTTTGATGCTGCTTATAGCTTTTGGATTCCTGGATCTCCTTCTCGGCTTGATCTCTGGAGGACCTCAACAATCCTAGATGTTAACTCCAAGTTGAATTTCCAAGATGGACCGAGAGGGACAGTTGCGTCGATGATCCAGGGAAGTTATCGAGAAGTGCAAAGGTTCGGAGTTCCTCTGCAAGCCATCCGGTCAACCAAAAACAAGAAGTCCAAAGAGTTCCTTGCAAGTCCTCTGAAGAACATCTACAGGGCGATGGGGAAACCATGGCCCTCTTATGACCCGTGGACTTCAATTCCCAGAATTCCCGAGCCAGCAGGAAGGGCTGGCTCAGGAATTCTGGGAGTTGAAGTCCACGAGTCATAACAAGGGCCACAAGTTCCCCACTTCTGACCTACAGCCTAGCCTAGCTTAGCAGACCAATTCTCAAGCCCTGGGCATCCTACATTCCCGACTGGCGTCCGTGTCGACGACATCTCGGCCAAATTCCAATGAAGGAGGGGAAAAAAAAAATAACGTATTGCTTTTATTGCCAAGTATGGTGTAGAGCAAATTCACTCCTCTTCCTGAATTCTCCAGGGTTTCCTCTCCGAGAGGTTGCGTGATGAGTAGAGCAGCCAAGATTTCTGGAAGGACCCTCCCAACCTTTAGAAGGGGGTTGTTGTCCCCTTCCCTTCAGAGTAGTTCTTTGCTCGGTGTGAAGGGAGGTGCGGGGCCTGCCTTCAGCCCGTCCAGCCCTCCTGGAAAGGGACAGTCCCTGGCTCTTCTCCACTAGTACCAGTTCAGAGAATTTGGATCTTCAGCCATGAAGCTCAAAGACCTGGAGAAGCAGCCGTGGAGGCGGGAGACCAGAGCCCTGGTGGAAATCCACATCCGTGGCGTGTGACTTGACTTCGAATCCGCCGTCCTCTTCTCCGGAAGGCTTCCCAAAAGCGGCCTAGTTCACCAAGACGTAGCCTCCGTGTTGGGGATCGACTGTCTCCATCATTTCACAATCCAAGAGCCCGGGCAACTGGGCAAGATTTAAGGGATCGTAGCCAGACTGAGACCCAGGAGGTTCGTTGGCCATGGCTACTACACCGCTCGGCTGAGCGGGGTCCAGGGGATACGGAGGCTGGCCGGCATAGTCTAGGTCGGGCGAGAGGCCCAGAGGCCCTTCACAAGTCTGGTAGGGATACTGAGGCTGGGATGGTGCTGGCAGGGCGGGAGGAGGTTGCCGGTCAAGCTGCAGCTTCTGGTACTGGCTGAGGAAAGGGTCGTATTGCATGTCTTCAGCAGACGGAGGCTCCAGGACAGGGCTCAAGGGCTGCACCAGGCTGAACTGGGAAGGAGGGGCAGGAGTAGGAGGAGGAGGGGGTTCCTCGTGGCAAGAGAGGGGCATCTGGTTGGATCGGGAGTAGGTGCCCTCGGCGATTTGCATCTGGTTGAAGTAGGTCTGGAGCTGGGATTGCTTCTGGAGGAAGAGGTGCTTCTGATACAGCCTACATCGAGAAATGGGGAACAGCTATGGTTATATGTCTGCTTTCCCAGAAGCCAGGGGGGAGTCTCTCAACTTGGCAAGTGTCATGCCCGCAGGAGGAGAGGGAACGGGAGCCAGTGGCCTTGGGGGAAACTGGGGAAGGGCAGAGTCAGTCCAGGCAAGGCTTTCCTGAGGCCTGCAGAAAGGGAAAGCTCAGAAGACGAGCAAGGACTACCCCCTCCTGATGCAAGAAGGCGTAGGGAGGAGAGACGGCAGGATCAACGCCGGTTGAGCAAGCTCTGAGGGAGGAGAGTGTCCCGCCCCCTTTCACAAGGCACACCTGGAGACTGAGATATAAGGAAGTGACGTTGGGAGAGGAATTTTAACTTAACTGCACTGTGCAACTGGCAAACCATACACAGGTGCAGTAAATTAAAATTCCCAGATTGGCAAGAGAATTCTGTTACTCCATGATCAGGAGCCCGTACGGAGTGGGAAGGGAAGATCTGTGGGCTATTTAGGCTGGAGCGACTTTTTTCCCCAGCCCCAAAGGGTGGGTGGGTGGGGGGAATTCCTATTTCCAGTGGAAGAACCTGCTGTTAAGGTGGGCTGTGTTCTCCTGAATTTTCTCTGCTTGTCCAGTCTTTGCAAACGGGGCTTACTGGGACACCTGACCCTTCCCCCGAGCATGGGGCTCACCTGTGCTCCTGCAGCTGCTGTTCCAAGCTCCGAGGTATCTCCTTGCAGAACATCTGGCACACGTGCTGGGCTTTTGAAAGCAGGCCGGGCTGCTTCTGGAAGGAGAAAGAGAAGGAGGCGGCAGGGGGCTTAGTATCGTCACAATACAGGGCCTTTCGAAGCTGCCATTGGAAGTTGTGACAAGACAGGTGGAGGCTGCATTTATGGACTGAGGTCTAAGACTCCACCACCACCCCCCACCTTCTGACCTGGGGAGGAGGTGACGGCTTGGCAGAGAAGACACAGCCCCTCCCCACCTCCTGTCCTTTCCCACTAAGTGGATTTCAGAACGGAAGAGCAGCCTCTCCTAACTGAACAGCTCATTTCCGTTTACTTCAAGGCTTTCCGGGAAGGTGACCTACCTGAAGCCGGTGTTGCAGGTACTGCGTTTCTAAACTCTGGCGCCTGGAGAGCAGCGGGGGATGGAGGCCGCTGGGGTAGGTGGAAGCTGCCTCCTGCGGCAAGGATGCCTCTTCCTTGAGAGAAAAAGAGGGTGAGGCGAACACTTTCTCGGCCAAACGGTCTCCCTGCAGTTTGGAGCAAACAGCGGGACTCAGAAAAGCAAATGACCCAGATGGCTGGACAACTGACCAGACTCTTAAGGAAGGGGGCAAAACATCTAATTCACAACAATCCCATCCATCCTCTTCCACCCACCACCTCCAAGCCACTGTCAAACGTTCGGCCTGCATTTCTGTACTACGAAGGAAGGAACGGCAAATGTTTTGGCCGTCAAGATCTCTAGATCCTCCAGACTGGTAGGAATGGCACCAGACAGCAGAGTGCGCCACATTTTGTGCCCAGATGAATCAAAAACTGGTGCCTGACATACTGCATCTTCCATCATCCCACATCTATCTAAGCCGTCTCCCCAATATTTCAGAATTTCAGAAGCTGCTGGTTTGGTGTGTGTGTGGGTTTCCTAAGACACCTGCGCTCTTTCTAAGGTAGCTTCAGGAACAGGTTGGTTTCTAGTCTAGCAGGAGCTCGGTGGCTCCAGAGAGCACCAACTCTGGTGAGGAAATTCTTCCCGAGGATGTACCTGCTGGGAAACGCTCTCCAGATCTTGCAAGTGAGGAGAAGTGGATTCCAGAGAAGGTTCATCTTCTGACCTCATCTGGTCATACAGCAACTGGACTTTGTTCAGCTCCAGGATTCCTTTGGTCCTGGCTAAGTTCTGAAGGTGTTGCCTGAAGGCTACAATTCCTGTTGGGAGGATAACAAGCAGAGCCATTCCAAGTGATTTAAGGATTCTTTCAACAAGCAAGTCACCGTGACCCTCTTCTAAATTCTCCTTTGGTTCCAGCTGCAAGTTTGCGAGAAACCATCCCAACCCCATAACCCTCTTTGGCCAAGTCAACCCATCGCGGCCCTTGACTCCTGCAGCCAATGGCAACAAGGCTTTGGCCGTCACAAGAATGCCTGTCCATCTTCTGCCCCCTCAATCCTGAGCAGTTACCTTGTGTCAGGGAGGTGTCCGATGCTCTGCGCCCCTCTCGGAAGCTGACCGGGGAACGATTGTGGGCTTCCCGCTTGTGGGCCGCCAACGCCTGCATGGCCGGGTTAGGTGGTCTCAGGCCAATGAAAGGAGGGGTCATCCTGGGAGCTGGTGGGTTGGCCAGAACCATTTCCTTCAAGGAGGAGGTGTCTTCCAGGAAGTTTAAATCCCTCTGGATAGACCCCATGTCGTATTCCGAGTCAACGCTGCTCAAGGACTGGTTCTCATCCATAGAGAAGACTTTTCCTTCAGGATTCAAGAAGAACCACAAGAAACAGGAATTAGCCATGATCCACCATGATCATTGTATTTAAAAGTCCTAGAAAGGCAACAGATCATTTGGTGGAACCTACAAGGAGATTCTTTCCTTCCTTCCCTCCCCTTCCTTACTTCCTTCTCCATTATTGGAGGCTTTCAAGAAGAGATTGGACAACCATTTGTCTGGAATGGTATAAGATCCTTGAGCAGGGGGTTGGACTAGAAGACCTTCCAATTCTTGATTCTGTTGTCAACCTTCCTCAATCTGGTGTGGTGGGATGGATTGTCCTTCCAGAACTTCCCAGACAGCATAAGGTGGGTGGGGGAAAGTTGGATCAGAAATGACCCCTTTGTCTGAAAGTCTGATCTGCAGCTTGGACCCCCGCTTCGTACCTGGGCCTGGCATGGCCAAGAGGGGATTGGTCACTTCTGCCAGAGTATGTCGCCTCTTCCCACTGCGAGATCCTTGCAGCGCCGCGAAGGCCTGGGCAGGATCCGTTTCAGATTCCCCTTCTGCTTCGATCCCTTCATCGATGGACGTTTCCATCATGCTGGTCGGGAGGGACTGGCACCCCTTCCTTACCATCATTGGGGGAACAGGATCCAGCAGGCAACCATTCACCTAATCACGAGAAAAGAAACCGGGGGCTGAAGAGACGAGCCGCACGCAAGTTATTTGTTTAGTGACGAGATGATCACTTACAACCATTGACCGAACTTTGAACGGCACTGGGAAAGGGTAATTGAAATTTAATTGGAATTTAAATTTTATAATGATGTTTTTTAATAGACAGCCGTCATTTAATTATTTTAAAAGGGATTTTAAATTGTTATCTATGTATCTATGTTTTTATTGGCTGTACACCGCCCCGAGTCCCTAGGGAGAGGGGGCGGTATATAAATCAAATAAAAGTAAAGTAAACTTATGAACAATCCTCACACTTGTGGCAAGCAAAGCACCTCCCATGGTCATGTGATCAAAAATCGGGCTAAGAGTTGATTTAAAAGAGCCGCTCAGTGGTGAGAATGTGGTATTGCAGGCTGACTCTTGCCCACTGCCAGTACTTCGATCCTGATCGGCTCAAAGTTGACTCAGCCTTCCGTCCTTCCGAGGTCAGTAAAATGAGGATTCAGATTGCTTGGGGGCTGACTCTTTAAACTGTTTAGAGAGGGCTGTAAAGCATGATGAAAGCGGTTTATAAGTCTAATTGCTGTTGCTATTGCTAGATCGGCGTTTCTTGACCTTAGCAAGTTTAAGAGGGATGGACTTCAATTCCCAGAATTCCCCAGCCAGCATGAAAGGGGTTTTTTCTCCTATCCTCCATGCTGTTTTCCCTTCTCGCCAGCTTGCTGTGGGTCTCTTCCACACCTGTCTCTGCTGAAGTCTAAACCCAAGCTCACCGGAGCAGCCGTGATGGAGTCGCTCCCCATTAACCAAGCTAGAGGCTGTCCCTTTATTGGGGAGGGGCAGGAAGTGTGCAGGGCGGGGCTGGAACACAGCCACAAAAAGCAAAAGGGAGCCCAAGCATCATGCCACGCAGTCCCCCCGCAGAGCGAAAAGGCCAGGTGGACCCTTACTTTGGGGGTGTCGATTCTCTCTTCCTCCATGAAAGCCGTTTCCGCCTGGCAGACGGATCTGGGAAAGGGGAAGGCCTCGGCTGTGAGTGGGAGACCGGGAGATCTTCGGAGCCGCACGCTTGGAGAGTGCAAGTTCACAGGAGCAACAGAAGCCTGCGAAGGGCGAGAGAAAAGGACGGTCAAAGGGGGATTCAAGCAGAATTCTGCGAGTTTGGAGTCCACCACCCTCTAAAATTATAGAGGTTGAGAAATACTTCCTGAGAGGGTGCCCTCTCTCTCAACAATATGCTCGCCTGGCAATACAGGATTTCCTGACCATTTCCAGAAACACCAGTCATGTGGGCGCAGGTTGATTTAAAATGGGACTACCAGGAGCTGGGAATAACTGGTGGTGGCATGGTGTATGGACTGGAGTTTACTTGGAGAGCTTTCCGGGAGGAAAAGTTCTAGATTGCCCAACCAGCCTTCCATTCTAGATACCCAACTGGCCTTCTGTGTTCTAGTTAAGCCAACTGCTCATCTGCATTCTAGATACCCAACTGGCCTTCTGTGTTCTAGTTAAGCCAACCGTTCTTCTGCATTCTAGATACCCAACTGGCCTTCCGTGTTCTAGTTAAGCCAACCGT
>JAEANM010002447.1:0-17153 GCA_017656035.1 Myanophis thanlyinensis | reverse complement strand
AAAAAAAAAAAAAAAAAACCCGGCATGCCTCCTTTTTACGAGGATCCGTAATCGCGAAGCCTTATTGTTGCGGGCACGGCGAGAACTTCGCAGGAGGAAGTTCTGCATCCCACCCTCGCGTGGAAAGTTCATGCTTGCCGCCTTCGCCCCGAAATAAAGGCGACCGGGGCAATCACCTGGTCCTGCCGAAGACTCCCCGGGCTCAAGGAAGGAAGAGCCCCGGCGGGCAGGTGGATCAGGTGGAAGGAAGCGCGGGCTCGCCTTCCACTACGGCTCCCTTGCTCGGACTTTCTCCAGCCTCCACCGGGAGGATGCCGCAAACGCTGCAGCCCTCCCGCCGCCGAGAGACTCCCTTGTCCCTCGCCGAGAGAAATGCCTGCCGGACTCCTTCGCCCGACAGCCACGGGCAAACGCGGAGGAAGGTCAGGAGAACGGACGAGTCGCCGGCCGGCCGATCGCTGCCACCGCCTCTTACCGGGCCACGTGAGAAGACAACCGCCGGCTCAACCCGGCCCCCGCTCCCGCGAAGACGAGCAGAAACGGGAGCCACGCCCAATGGCAGCCGGCCGCACCAGCCCCCCCCCCCCCCTTTTCCCGGCCAAAGCCTCCCGCTCGCGCGCGCCCCGGAGCCCCGACTCGCCGGGCGCTGAGGAGAAGGCGAGGCCGGGATGGGGAGGGGCGCTGGGGGCGGCGTACGCGCGGGCTTTTTGAGGGTATACCGTCGTCTCTTGCGTAGCCACGAAGCTTCCCTGCGGGAGTTAGAGCTCAGTAAAATCCCTCACAGGGTTGTTGTGGTGGTGGTCGTCGTTGTTGTGAGGAACGGGTACAGGGGGTCCTTTGCACTGACAGTTTCGCAATTGAGTCCCAAAATGCACCTTACTGAGTGAAGCATTCCTTAAGAGAGTTTTGCCCGTTTGACGGGTTTTTTTTTTTGGGAGGGGGCTGTTGTTAAGTGAAGCGTTGCAGTGGTTAAGTTAGTGACCTGGTCGCTAAATGAATCTGGCTTACCCACTGACTTTGCTTGTCAGAAGGTTGCCAAAGGGGATCAGCATCTGAATTTTTATCATGTGACCATGGAGATGCTGCAGTGGTCGTTAAGTGTGAAAAATGCTCATAAGTCCCTTTTTTCAGTGCCTTTGTAACTGAACAGCCACTAAATGAACTGTTATAAGTCAAGGACTACCTGTACTCTAAACTCTTTGGGAATTTAAACACAAGCATGCCGAGATAAAATCAACCATTTTATGAGGGTGGTTACTTTCCAAAGCTCCTTTCTCCCCTTACCCACATATTGCATATAATGCAGTCCTAGGCTGCATTAGCAGAAGGACAGAATCAAGTATTGATACCACTTTATAATGCCTTGGTAAGATTGCACTTGGAATATTACATCGAGTTTTGGTCGCCAAGATATAAAAAAGATGTTGAGACTCTAGAAAGAGTGCAGAGAAGAGCAATGAAGAGGGATTTGGAGGCTAAAATATATGAAGAACTGTTTCAGGAATTGTCTAGTCTAGTCTAGTTTAATGAAAAGAAGACCTAGGGGTGACATGATAGTAGTGTTCCAATCTCTAGGGCAGGGGTGTCAAACTCAAGGTCCTAGGGCAGTGGTGGTGAACCTATGGAACGCATGCCGGAAACAGCATGCCAAAACATCCTGCGAGCTTTCTGGCACGGCAAACCATCCCATGTGCCCCGCGCAGCCCCACTGGCTCTGCACTCCGTTCTTGCGCTCCAGTGCGCGCAGTCCCCACAGCCCGTTCTTGTGCTTCGTCGTGCGCTAGCCAACTGGCTTTTGTCATGCAGGAGCACCGAAACCTGGAAGCGCAGCATCCCAACGTGCACACGTCCTCTGAGAGCCGAATGTCCGGTTTCTGATATGTGCATGCGCACCAGCCAGCTATTTGTTGCGAGCGCATGTGCACCATGCTAGGACACTGTGCTTCCGGGTTTCGCCAGCTGCTAGCACTCAATGGAGCACAAGGACGAAGTGCAGAGCCAGCGGGGCTGCGCAAGACTCATGGGACAGTTTGGCATGCCTTTCCGAACGAAGGACGGCACCTGGTGACGTAAAATGTTTGTCACCACTGCCCTAGGGGCCGGATTCAGCCTGCAGGGTACTTTGATCTGCCCCATGGGGTGCCTTGGAAACAGCAAAGGATTGAACTTTGTGCTGGCAGTGAAAATGGACTCCAAAACTCCTTTTTCACTGTCAGAGGGTTGCAGATGGCTGTGGCAGCTGAAAACGGAGCTTGGAAGCCCGTTTTTGCTGGCAGAGCGCTCAGGCCACCACAGGCGCCCCCGACACAAGTGACGTTAAGCTGGCCAGGCCCACCCTGGCCCCACAAGGTCAAACACAACCCTAATGCCGCCCTCAATGAAATCGAGTTTGACATCCCTGCTCTAGGGGACTGCCACAATGAAGAAGAGGTCAACCCATTCTCCAAAGCTCCTGAAGGCAGGATAAGAAGCAAAGGATGGGCATTAACCAAGGAGAGAACCTAGAACTAACGAGAAATCTCCTGACAAAACAATTAATGCATGGAATGACTTGCCTCCAGTTGTGGGTATTCCAACACTGGAGATTTGTCAGGGCACGGTTGGGCAATTATGCTGGCTCAGGAATTCTGGGAGTTGAAGTCCACGAGTCATGAAGGAGACATAAATGCCCACCCCTGGTATGGGGTTTCCTGCTTGAGCAAGGGTTGAACTAGAAGATCTCCAAGGTCCCTTCCAACTCTATTCTAGTATTCTGTTTCTAATCATTCTTCAGGAGAGAACCATCCAGGAATTGGAAAAACCGCAATGGAAGAAATAAGAGGACCGAAAATAATAATAGCTGAATGCCCACATCTCCCTCAGCCTCTTGTTGTAACCATTGTTTGTTGAACAAGCAACAGGCAACCACTTTATTCATTGGAACAAGTGACTCATGGCCGTAGGTTCCTGCACAAAACTAATGCATAGTTTGGACAATTGCTGGTGCTGAACAAAAACTAAAGAACCCATACAATAGCTTAGCATGAAAAGTAAGCCCAATTGTGCTTAAAGAGCACAAAAAATGCCAATGAGGACTTTAGAATACGATTTAATTATGTCACTATTTTACTCCAGGTACTATTTTCAGAATTTGTATGCACGAACAATAAATAAATAACCAGAATTATTCCAATCTATTTGCTAAAATTTTGCCAGGGCTGTTCTTGACAGCAAAGACATTAATAGGGTGACTTAATAGATGGCTTGCCTGCCACACAGCTTTTAAAAACTAGTAGTGAACAAATCCTGACTGTTTGGGTTTTGTACATGTTTTTGTTTTCTTTGTCAGTTTCTTGAATGTCAGACTTTTAAAATGTTCTCTTTTCCTAAGTATTGCAATGCATTGATGGGAAAAAGCTTCACAGTGTTTTTCCGCCATTCTTGGAACTATGAAAGAGCACAAAGCCTGCATTAGAACAATAACAATAAATAATCCTTAAATTGAGTCCAAAACTGTTTTCAGTGCTGAAATATTAGAAGCTGCCCTGTGTAGACACAGAATCCCTCATCATTTCAGTTATCAATAATCAATTCAGTAATTAATAAATCTCCCTCCCTCTTCCCCCCCCCCCCCCTCTGTCCTGGTAAGGAGGAAGAGCATTCAAAACAACAGAGGAAGAAAATGCAGAGTTAGCCCTAAAGGGCTTAAATGTCTGTACACTAATACTCTTAAATATGTGGAATAAACAGGGAAAACCTAGTACATGGAGGCAGATATGATATTGTTGCTGTTACTGAATCTTGGTGCAATGAGACCTATGATTGGAACATATTGCTAGAAGGATATAATTTCAAAAGAAAGAGACCCAATAAAAGAGCAGTTGCATTGTAAATAAAGAAGTACTACATACTACCAAGAATAAAAGCCTTCTTGAAAGTATTTGGGTGGACTTTAGAAGAGAAATAAATAACGTAGCTCTAGGTGTGTATTACAGGCCAACCAACCAAGCAGAGGAAATGGATGAACATTTTGCAAATCTGTTAGCGGAGATATGCAGGAAACACACTATTGTATGAATCGGGGACTCTACCCTGAGATAAATGGCAGCAAGTGGAAGATCAAACTGGTTCCTGACAAGCCCAGTTTTGTCAAACAAAAGGTGGAAGAGAGAATCAGAGGCTCAGCTATACTAGATTTAATTCTTACCGAAACAGTTGAAGGAATGGAAGTTGTAAGAATTTGGGGGGAAGTGATCATGAATGCAGAGAAGAACAATAAGGATGATAAGCCGTATGATATATGGCTAAGGGAACTAAGTATGTTTAGCCTAACAAAAAGAAAGCTTAGAGGAGACTTGATAGCCGTCTTCCAATACTTGAAAGGCTGTCACAGAGAAGAGGGTATGGCGTTATTCTCCATAGCTCCTGAGAACAGGACAAGAAGCAGTGGGTGGAAGCTCGTCAGAGAAACATCCAACCTGGAAATAAAGAGGAATTTCCTGATAGTTAAGAACAATTAATCAATGGAACATATTGCCTTCCAGAGTAGGTGTAGGTGCTCAATTGCTGGAGGTTTTCAAGAATTCAATTTCGCTGCACACATGTTGTGCATTGACAATAAAGGATTGATTTGATCAAAATTGGACAATTATTTGTCCGGCATGGTATAAGATCTCCTGCCTTGGGCAGAGTGTTGAATTAAAAGATGTTCAAGATCCCACTTGAAGTAAGTGTCTTGCTGAAGCACAATTATTTCCAGATTCTTTTCTCCCAAGTGTCAAGAAATATATTGCAGACTAGCAATTGACAGACCAGTCATACAGATCTTGGGAAAGATATCCAAATGCTGTGATCCAGCTACAACCAAACAACCCACAGTGTTCCCTGTCACATTCTATGGAAGTGTAAGTTGGACTTTGAAGATGCAGTATTAGAAAAGTATTGACATTTTTGAACCTTAAAGTTAGAGAAGATTTTTGAGAATATTGTGGACGGCCAAGAAAATAAACCAAACGGATCATCGAGCAAATCAACCCAGAGTTCTTACTCAAAGCACAAATGATCAGGCTCCCTTTGGACACATTTGTTCTCTGGAGAAAGTTCTAAAGTTGAGAAAAGTAAAAGAAAAAAGGAAAGAGAAAACGAAGACGACCAGCAGCAAGATTGATGGATTCAGTTACAGTGTGACGGGCACACGCCATTAGAAGATCTAAAAGAGCAGCTTAGATTTAAATCATTGTGGAAAACATCTATCTATGGGTTGGTAAGAGTGGACAATGAGTTAATACCATATAATGAATCAGTACTGATACTTCTTCTATATTTAAATTTAAATGAACTGGTTACCTAAATCAGGGGTCCCCAATCCCTGGGCCATGGCCCATTCAGAACCAGGCTGCAGAAAACTGTGGGCGAACACACATGCAGATCCACTTTTACTCCATTTGTGCAAGCAGTGGGCACACATGCCTGCCACTCGCACTGAACCATCCTTTCTCTCGCCTCCCCGCAGAAAAGGTTGGAGAGTGCTGACCTAAATTATACTTTTGAGTTGTATAAACATCTCTATATGGGGAAGGTTGTGTGTGGGGGGGGGAACAAAGACAAAATGAGAACATCTAAATAATAGCTAAAAGCAATAAATGCTAAACTTGAAAATGCTGATGAGCGATATTACCATGACTACAAAAGTGGCATTTTTAAATACAAATTGGGGTTAGGCTTTTAAATGCTAATTGCAATTGAGAAATAGAAGAGGATCGAAACTGCAATCATGTCCTTATTGCTTCCTAACTCGTGCCCTCTTTAAAGAACCAGAGCTGGAGGAAACAAATGCAAATTATATGACGTGAATAGAAAGAGATATGAATAATAATTTCTCAGGTCATAAATGGAGAAAGCAAATCATTCTTCAGTAATCCAGTGAAGTAAAATACAAAGGTACGTTGCTATAAGGAAGGTCAAAAGTGTCAAGAATCCAAAGTACATATAGGAAAAGATGGATTCCTGTAAAACTGTAAAATGAACTACATTTCAGGTTGATAAGCTTAGAAAATAATGATTGTGGGTTAAAACCAGGGTAGGATATTTTTGTCTACTGAAAATATGCTGAGTATCTTGCACTGCATATATTCTCTAACAAATAATGTAGGTGTAAAGCCAGTTAATTCCCATCTGCAGCTGCTTTCCCAAATCCTGCGCCTCACATGCCAATATTTACTAGGTCACATTGCCAGTGTAATACCCAAAAGATGCACCGTGTGTCATTTAAGATTTGCTTGGTAAACAGAGATAAATTACACAAGGTATTTTCTTGTCAAGTCAGCTTCACACTTAAACAAAACAAGTGAACAAACAAAAAAGTTTAATCCTGAAGGGTATTGAAATAATGAAATGGAAAAAAATATACTTTATGCACACACTGTATGCATAGTTAGAGAATAGTGTGGATAAGTGCTATATTTTACATACTAGTTGACCACTAATTTCATAGAGAAAATGACATTATGCAAATAATCTGCTTTATGCTTATGCAGAAAGAATTATAAAGCGGAATTGAATAATATTCAAAGCCAAGCTTTAAATGGAGATGCTGAATTATTTGGATAACATTCACTGTAGCAAAGAATCAGCAAATGATCAAATATATGCTGAAGTCACAAGTCAGTTTTGAGTTGGCCTCTATTTTCAAGGAAATGTAAAAGTGTATCGTGAGCACATAGTCTATATTCACAACACTGAATGTATAATTCAACAGAATGATGATTATCCTAAGGAGCTATGAGATCCAGATTGCAAATATTTGGACAACCACTAATGACAGTAAAGGGCTCATATCTGTCTATGACTTTGGTATCATCTAGTATTGCCTGGATTTTGCAGCCCAGTTCCATAATTGTAAATATGTAACCAACAATATACAGTAATTTGACCCAAGTTTATGTCCTATTTCAACCATAAATGCTCACTAGGGAATTTTGGGCCATTTACATCTTTTGGTTCAACTTGCATCACAAGGTTGTTGTGGGGAAAAAATGGAAGGAGGAAACTTCAATGATGATGCATTGATTTCTGAACAATCTGAAAGATATAGGTAACAAATATATTTATGCTGATGCAATTAGTAATCACTCTACTTTGGTCAACTCAGCAGAGATAAGCTTGGTTTTTTTATTCCTATCACATCACTCTGGTTGTGTGGATGTATCAATATCCTAGCATTAAACACAGAAAATCTAAAATCTGCCCCAGAACGGTAAGACTTAATGCTTCAACAGAAATACTGTCCTCAACTTATGACTACAATTGAGCCCAAAATTTATGTTGTTAAGTGACATAGTTGTTAAGTGAATTTTACTCTATTTTATGACTTTTCTTGCCAGTTGTTAAGCGAAATCAATGCAGTTGATTCAATGCAATTAGTTACATGGTTGTTAATGGAATCTGGTTTCCCCATTGACTTCGCTTGTCAGAAGACCCCCAAAAGGAGATTGATCATGTGATCCCAGGACATTGCAACTGTCATAAATATGTTGTCAAGCGTCTGAATTTTGATCACTTGACCATAAGTCACTTTTTTCAGTGCCGTTGTAACTTCGGTCACTAAAGGAATGGATGTAAGTTGAGGACCACCTGTATCTTGGTTTTATGACTAAAAGATCAAAAACAAATGCACAAACAATGAAATTAAGACCTTTGGGAAAGGTGTATCCACTAGTACATTTTATTATTTTAGGCAGGCACCTTATATAAGACAACATTTTACGTCATATGTGAAAGTGGCCTATTTTTGTAGCCCAACTACAATAACATTATGGCTAGAAAATACAATATTCCAATAATTAGAGCTGCTGTAGATTTCTCTTGCTGCTATTTGCATTTCTCTACAGTTCCTCAATCACTAACAGCATCATTCAAGCAAAGATAAGTATTTTTAAATTCCCCAGTGTTCAACAATTTTTTTTAAGTATGACATAAAGTATCTTCTCTAAAGTCCAGGGAAACCAGAAATCTTTTTTTTTTGTGCATTGTGGTACCTAAATTAAAAATAAATGTTTGCTACCATGAATTTTTGATGCTCAAATCACATAACTTTGCTATTTTTGCTGCAAAGGACTAAAAGCTATCCATCTGTAATCAGTTTAAATGCTCACATTTGACCTTCTATTTTTCTCTACATTTTCATCCATAGCCTTGTCTCTTTCCCTGGATGTTCTGATAATTATTCATCAAATGTTATCCATGATGCACACTGGAAGTTTTTTCATGCATGCAATCATTTCTCATTCTTCTTTTGTAATTCTTTTAATTAAGAAAAAAAATCATTTTAGATTATATACTTTTATAATAACTCACTTTGTAAAAAGAACCAATAGTAATTTAGAATTATTCCATAATATGGAATATGGAAATTAAAGCTCACACCACTAGCTGAATCCTGCTAATAAAAGCCAATCCCAAATATTTCGCTGTATTTCTCGAAGATATAAAGAAAAGCTCAAATTTTAGTAAGCCTCTGCCTACTGTCACTGGGCAGTCGCCAGATATAACTCTGGGTGTGCTTTGGATAGCCAGGTTTGTTATTGAAAGGCATTGATAAATCTCTTTGTCTGCCCAAAGTACTGTATTCCATTGTAGCTTTAGAGGAGGGATCCCCAACCAGTTGGCCATGGGGTGTGTGTGTGTGTGTGTGAGGGGATTGTAATGGAATGCTGAAATGGCTGGTGAGTGTATGTGCATGCACACAAGTCCACAATTGGGCAAATAGCCGGTGAGCGGATGTGCATATGCTCCATCTGCGTGAGAGGCAAGTTCGCAAAGCTGGAAACGTTGGGGAACTCTGCTCTAGAGGAATGCTGTGAAAATATTTCTTGTCTGCCTTATACCTCCAGTTTCCCAAGAAAGAGAACTCTTACTTTATTCAGCCTGTCAGGATTTATCCTCTGGGTGTCAAATTCAAGGCCCATGGACCGAATGCAGCCCATGGGTTGCTTAGATCTGGCCTGAAAGACCACCTTGGAAACAGCAAACAACCAGCCTGCAGTGCCTCTGCCAGTGAAAATGGACTCGGGCAGGCCTCCCAAGCTCTGTTTTTGCTGGCTAGAGGGTTGCAGGAGGCCATCACAGCCAAAAACGGAGCTCGGGAGCCCGTTTTCACTGGCAGAGCACTCGGGCTACCAGAGGTGCCCCTGACATGAGTGACATTGAGCTGGCCACCTCACCTGGCCACGCCCTCCCCCCCCCAGGCCAAACACAACCCTGATGTGGCCATCAATGAAATCGAGTTTGACACCCCTGCTCTAGCTCCTAAAGACAAGATGTCATGGTGCTAAGCCCTATTCCTCCCGATCGATTCAAAAGGCAGCTCCTTGGAACGGTAGTTGGGATTTCTTATTTCTTGTTGCAAAACAAATTTTGTTGAGGCAATGAAGAGAACATGAGCAGAAAACTGGCTACAGCACAGCATCGTAAGTTTTCAAGGGAGCTTAGAAGTCATCTAGTTCCTCTACTTAGTTCAGGATCCAGGGGAACACCTCTGATAGATGACCATCAGGAGTCTTGCAGCAAAGGACCCCAACAACTTAATTCTGCAGCTTGTTGCACCGGCCGATCTTTTGTACACCTTGTTTTATGAGACAACACTTCATTCTGTGCAATGCAGGGAGAGAAATTTACCATCCAAGACAATGGAAGTTTTCACACAAGATGACTAACAATGATCCCTCCATCCACTTCCATCCAAGTTGATTGGATTAACTGGGCATCAACCATTTGTTCAGTCCTGCTACCTATTGCAAAAGAAAAAAAAAACCCAGAGCCTGTTATTTACAGCCATTTTTTAATTAAAGAGGAAAACAACAACAGGAAAGGCATGCTGTAGTGGCTGATTATCAAAATCAGTACCAACGTGCATTTGGATGGCTTCCTCATTCATCCCCTTTTCATTCAGCCAAAGCAGAGAAATAAAACAACAATAACAACAACATGGAATATGTAGAGAAGCTCATTTCAATAGGATCTGTGTAGAACTTCGTCTGGATCTCAGAAGCAGAAAAGGGCAATTGCTATCTGGTAATTAGTCTGCTTGTAGGAACAGTTTGACATGAATTCCCTGAGATGTTTGGGTATAGAAGTAACCTCTGCATGAAGCAGGGGGATTAATTAACAGGATTCACTTCCACAACTTGGATCTTCACTCAGGACAGTGAAACCCCCTCACTTCATAATGCTTGTCATCTTTATTTCTTATGTTATATTGATTTGATTGTAATTTGATTGTTATGAACAGCCCAGAAGTGTTGCGAGTTGGACGACGTGCGAGTTTAACAATTATTATTAGCGTATAATGCAAACAGCCAAAATGTTCTAAGTTCTTGTCACAAAGTCAAGAGACAAACGGGTTTTTTAAAAATATTTTGATTTATACTCCATAAATCACTACATTTTCTTGGAGTATTGCCTCTCAGACAAAATGCTTCCTGCCTGAAAAATGAATGGATTGTCTTTAATAATCTGCTAATAATTATGTGTGTGTTGCATCTACCTGCCTGGGCTATGTGCTTTTGTTCCTCAGGGTTAAATTTAATTTGTTAAGTTAGTTGTAATTTTAAAATTTAAATTTAATTCATTTTAATTGTTGATTTTAATACTAAACTAATTTAATTTTAAATTATCAGCTTTATATAATTATTTTAATTGGTTTTTTAGATTGTTATGTATGTATGTTTTTTATCTGCTGTGCACCGCCCCGAGTCCCTTGGGAGAGGGGGCGGTATATAAATTTTGAAATTAAATTAAATTAAATTTTGTGATTGTAGCAAAAGTGAAGTCTCCATGTGAATATAACAAGAACCCTGCCAGCTCAGTCTAATACCCCTTGCCACTTAGTGTCACTCAAACAAGCAAGACAACACACCCGGACTGAGTACCTTAGAACAGTGTTTCTGAAACTTGACAACTTTAAGATGTGTGGACTTCAACTCCCAGATTCCCCATCTAGCAGGGCAGAGAAAAAAAAAACCCACCTGAGAAGAGTAAGGTTGCTGGCTCTTCTTGTGATGCAGTTTCACCTAGGTCACTGAGTGGTCCATCCATCTGACTGTTGTTCTTAGCATTTGTCTCACTTAGCTGCACCGTTCATTTGTTCTGGAGTCCTGTGCATTCCCAGTTCTTACAGCAGAGTTTACAATGGAACAAGATGCTTATCCCAAAGGTGCTTTTTCAAGAGGCAAATAGGTTTTTCTGAAGATGTTTCATTTCTCATCCAAGAAGCTTCTTTAGTTCTTACTGGGTAGTGGAGAATAGAAGGATAAGAGCCGAAGAAGGTTCTTGGATGAGAAGCAAAACACCTTCAAAGAAAAAAAGAAGAAATCCAGTTGCCTCTTGAAAAAACACCTTTGGCACAACCAGACCTGGATGACTGAGAATCTCCATAGACAACAAGGTGCTCAGTTTTTCAGCTAGCTTATTACAGAGCCTGACATTACTTGGACACTATAACACAACTCCATGGAAAGAATGACACTTCTACAGTTTTCAACAATATGCAAGTTGGAATCATTCGTAGCTGCCATTTTTCCTAACATGGTTTGACAAAGCTGCCCCAAGTTTCTTTTCTTACCAAAGATCTGCTATTGCAATTATTAACTTGTTGAAATAATGTAGATTTCCATTTAGGAGCAAGGTTTTCCGCATATATCGCTTTCTAGAAACAGTATCCCCGTATCTCAGCAAAGTGCCAGCAGCCCGTAACAGAAAGTCAATCATGGAGTTTTTCACAGCCAGATGCTTTGTCATATTAGCCATATTAAATTCAAGACACATTAAAAAAAAAAAAGCTTGAAGAGAGAGAAAAAAAAATCAAAGTGCTTATAACCAATGCAAAAAGATTAGTAATGAAATTACTGCGGCAAGCTCTGGCCCCATTTTCCACCATTAAGAGTAGGTCACGAGCTAATCAATGCTCATTTAGGAGAATGTCAGGAAGGTACAAAATAAATGCAGCACAAAAGTAACAGCAGAGCCTGAAATTCATTAATTCCCAGGAGTCTGCAAACTGCCCATCACAAAAGAATAATTACTCTATAAGGTAAGGGATAGTTAGCATTATCAATCTTAACCTTGAATGGCTGCATGATTTCAATCGAATGGAGGAAGTGCAAAAAATTCAGAGAGGATCAAAGTTTCTTAATGGAATGGAAACAGTAATGTTGTAGCTAAGACATAATCCACCCCCATGAGCATCTCCATCTATCTATTCCTTGAATAAGTAAGAAAAATACATTGGCTATTCATAGGCAAAGCATGGTTTAATGTTAATCATCATTGAGTCCATTTACTGAATATGCTTTCCATAACATAGCTAATGAGGCTTGTCCATGGCTCATCTTACTGAGCTAAGGAACCCTACAGAATGGGGAAGAATGAATCGTAGCAGTTTGCACCTTCTTAATATGTATAATTTAGATGGTCACCAGGAAAATCCCATCAATGATGAGATCCTGAAGTTCCTGAAATATGCCTCCCCAGGCATTTGGCTATGAGCCCAATTTCCTATTTGAGAAGTGAAGTCAATGGAGAAAATGCTCACCCTCATTTTGAGTTTCTGAAAGAATCATTGCTTTTCTCACACGATAATCCTATGTCACTGCTGATCAGTCCAAAATTCATAATTTAGTCTCTCCTGTGTGCCACAGATACCGGTATTTTGCATTGGCTTTTGAAAAGTTCCTTATTGATGGTGATACAGCATCTCAAACATACAGCAGAAGATTGAAACTACAGTGGTACCTCGAGATAAGAATGCTTCACGTTACGAAAAATCCAAGATACGAAGGGTCTCTCGAAAACTATTTTGCTTCAGGATCGAAGAAATTCCAAGATACGAAAAACACAATCCTTGTCGGCCTGAGGGGGGAGCCAAAACCACGTTTTGGCTGGACGGGCTGCTTCAACATAGGAAAAATTCAGGATACGAAGGCCACCCTGGAACGGATTAATTTTGTATCTCGAGGTACCACTGTATCAAGATGCAGGATGACATTTAAAAGCTGCTTCAGCAAACCATGTAGGTCAGGGGTGGACAAACTTTTTGACTCGCGGGCCACAATGGACTTACCTGGAAGGCGCCCACATGGATTTTCCCGACCCGGGGTCACGTGACGCCCCTCAGAGCCACAGGCGGCGGGCGGGGCTGGCTTTGTCACATGACCGGTTCTACCTGGCGACTTGCTCCAGAGTTCCCCAAAAGCTGTGCTTCCTTTTTTTGGTCCTCATTGAGAGAGTTTCAATTAAATGGCAGAAGTTCGCTGCCTTTTCTTTTCTTTTCTTGTCTTCCCCGCCTCCTCTCCCGCCCCGTTTTTTATTTTTATTAATTTTTTTAACTAGTTCGGTGGGCCGGATTAAAAAGCCCAACGGGCCGGATGTGGCCCACGGGCTGTAGTTTGCCCATGTCTGATCTAGATCAAGAGTGTCCAACCTTGGCAACTTTTAAGACTTGTGGACTTCAACTCCCAGAACCTTAAAATTACTTTTATTAGCCTGGGCTTGGATGACATACCAAATCTTTGTCAAAATAAGCTTACCTACCACAACTGTGGGTGTAAGGTGGTTCTCTTTGATCAAAATGTAAACTATTTCTCATTTAGATGACTCAATTAGTCCCACTATACTTTGTATAATTAGACTGGGCAAATATACGTGTCCCAGATACATTCTGGTGAGAGAAGAGTTCCCTGAGGATGGGCTCCAGCACGAGTCCGAAAGCTCACAAGACTGATCCCGGTGACCGACCCAAATTGGATCCAGCAATCAGGGCTCCGACATCATGCACGAAGCATTATTTGTTGTCATCTTTTTGGTTAGGGTTTTGTATGTGGACTCAGACATGAATTATGATTTAATGAAGACGTTCATCCAGCCAATAGGGTTTTAGGCAATCAGTCTTGGTGGAACAAATCATGACTGAGTATGTTGTATAAACATTTTGTGTATAGCATTGCATGCAGAGTGTAACGAGAGAAAAAAGGACAGCAGATCAAGGGCCAAAGCTGAAGCTCTAATTGTATTATTAAGCACATCTAATCACTGGACTGATATGACCTCTGAGTCACATGACAACCCCATACACAAAGCAGCTGTTAGCAGTTAGTCTCCCTCCTCATTTGTTTGGAGTGTTGATTTCCTTCCTATCCTGTCCCAGTCCTTCAACTTCTGTGATTGCTTGAAATGTTTGTGTGCCTCTGGGTAATTTATTCAAGACCGAGCTAAAAATAACTCTGATCCCATTTCCAGGAATATCTGTGTGAGTCCATTTGGAAGTCTGGACATTTCATCTGCAGGGCACCAAAGTGCATCCCGTATAAAATCAAAGCCTGTGATTGCTTTCAAGCAATATATTGTAATATTTCTTGCGGCAATCATATCCCCGTCATTCAATGTAGTTTAATAGACAGGATGATTCCAGATAAGGATTTTATTGTGTCCCAGTCTCAAGCTAGAATTTTATAAAGCTCTTGGCACTCTTCCTATGTTTTCAACCCTGACTTTAATTTTTCTTTTTTGCAAGAGAAAAAAAAAAAGATCAAGGAACAAAATTTGGGAAATCTTTGCTGTGCTGTGCATTTATGTGTGCCAGCATTACCAGCTGTAGAGAAATATTCTGTTACAGTTCTTTGTTAAAGGTTTCAGGTGGGTGGGATAGTCTTCTATCACCACCTAGTGGCAAAAAAAGATCCTATTAAAGTAAATTCAGTCTGGCCATTGACTTTTCTGTTAAGAAATCCTTAAATTAGAAAAGAAAGAAGTCTGCAATTCTGCAGCACTTCCAAAGAATAATTCTAGAAGAATGTCAGGAAGTGACTTTGGAGTAAATCTGTCTAGGATTGTACTATGTTTCCTTTTAAAAAAAAATTAAAATCTCTGAGCCGAATGCCAATATTTCTATTATTTTATTATTTCAAGATAAATCAGCTACCGAAGGGTTAGGAGTTAAGGGAAAGAAGAAAAACTTCTAAAAGCATTACTAGTAAATAGGCCCTTTTGAAAATGCTCAGGAAGCCGTGGGACTAGTAACATTCAGAAAGCCTTTTGAACTAGATGCAACTGTTGTGAGTTCCTGAAGTGTGTAGCAGAAGGTAAATGCAGAGGGTCCTCGGCTTACAACAGTTCACTTAGTGACCGTTCAAAGTTACAACTGCACTAAAAATGGACTTATGACTGTTTTTCACACTTACAACCATTGTAGCATCCCAGGATCATGTGATCAAAATTCAGATGCTTGGAAACGTTTATGACCGTTGCAGTGTCCCGGAGTCACGTGATCCCCTTTTTGCGACCTTCTGACAAGCAAAGTCATCGGGGAAGCCAGATTCATTGAACAATGAAGCTAACTTAACAACTGCAATGATTCAGTTAACAACTGTGGCAAGAAAGGTCGTAAAAGGGGACAAAATTCACTTAACAAATGTCTCAGCAACAGAAATTTTGGACTCAATTGTGGTCATAAGTCGAGGACTACCTGTAATTCTTTTTTGAATTCTGTTTTTAAAACCCTACCTTTTATATGACGGTAGGATTTTATTTATAACCTGCCCAGAGTCGTGCAGATGAGATGAGCAGTGCAGAAATGTATTAAACGAATGAATAAAAGAATGAATGAAATTTGATAAATGAATGAATGAATAAGATGGTACCTGGTCAAAGTTGCAAGGGGGCAGAAAAAGTTAAACTCCAATTTATTCACAGTTAGGCACAGAGAGTAACTGTGGCAAAAAAAAAAAACCCACCCTATTTTCCAATTGTCTATGCAGATTCTCTGTCATCCAGGTCATGGTTGTCCCAAAGGTGCATTTTCAAGAGGAAACTGGACTTTCAGATCTGAAGTAGCTTCTTGAATGAGAAGTGAAATGTCTTCAAAGAAAAACCAGAAAGTCCAGTTGCCTCTTGAAAAAGCACCTTTGGGACTAATTCCCAATTGTAGGAAAAGTGAGATGATGGGACCTTGAACTGTTGCATCAGGACAAAAAAAAACTTTGTTTAAGTAGAAAGTTTATTTTCAGGGGGAAAAAGTACTGACTTTTTTGGGATTGCATCTTCTGTGATTCACCCAGATAACAGTACAGGGAATTACCTTTGCAGATGGAAAGTCCCTCTGCTTTGGCTGCCTTCAAAGCAAGTCCGCTTAAAGGAGCTTTGGCATCTGAGGCGGAGAAGGAATATTTTGGTTCACAGGCGACTCTGCTTATCATGAAGAAGATAAGGAGCATTGGAAAGAAGAAGGATTTAATCCTCTTCAAGGGAAATTTTTGTCTCTGAAGGAGCAGAGCTCTTCTAGCCAATCTACAGAATTAAAAACAGCTGCCTTAGTGATAACCATGACCAAAATATATGAGGTGCGTGGATGCACATGATTTCGAGCCTTTGTGAACAAAGGAATAAGCCCAACACTGCACAATAGCAAAACAATGCAGATGCCGATCTTTGGATATCATTAAAAGTTACAGAAGCACAGCAATCAACAGGGCCATGCCATGAGTGGGCATATTGGCACACAGAAGAAAATCTTAAATAGGTTGCACAATTTGGCAGATGTCCTAAGAGGGGATTACCATGCACCACCTTCGAAATTGTGAAATGGTTTAAAATATCTGTGAAATTACATTTGCAAAAACACCCTTTGGGGCACAGCAGCAGAGGAGATCTGCTGGGCAAGTATGGCATGTAGATGATGTGGGTTGACTCTTGAGTAATTGTGACTCAAAAGTAGTAATAGTGAGAGGGATCTTAGAATCCTAGTGGATAATCGTATAAATATGAGCCAGCAGTGTGCTGCAGCTGCCCCAAAAACCAACACAATCCTAGACTGCATTCAGAGGGATAGAATCAAGATCATGTGAAATGTTAGTATCACTTTATAATGTCTTGGTGAGACCATACTTAGAATATTGCATCCAGTTTGGGTTAACATGATATAAAAAAGATGTTGATACTCTAGAACAGACATGGGCAAACTACAGCCCGTGGGCCACATCCGGCCCGTTGGGCTTTTTAATCCGGCTCGCCAAAGTAGTTACCAGCAGGAACCAGCCCAACGAAAAGTAAGCATTATGTGCTCTGAAGTAAATTATTAACTCAGATGGTAAAATACTCGTTGATCACATTAGCAGTAGCTTACT
>JAEANM010002446.1:0-24551 GCA_017656035.1 Myanophis thanlyinensis | reverse complement strand
CTTTCCTTCTTTCCTTTCTTTTGCTCTCTCTGTCTCTCTTTCTCGGCATAGAAAGTTTACAAGAAAGAGCCATTTCTCAAATTTTCTGCTTAAGATCCACCCTGGCCTTTACAAAGCCAATTTACGTCGTTGTAGCCATATCTGTATCATTCAGTTCCACATTAACATGCCAATCATCCCAAAGGCGTTTTTTTCTTCAAGAGGCAACTGGACTTCCTTTGTTTTTTGTTGAAGATGTTTCACTTGTCCTCCAAGAAGCTCCTTCAGTTCTGACTGAACGGCGGGGAATGGAAGGATTTAGATTCTATTCACCACCATTCAGTAGAACTGGAAAAGCTTCTGGGATGACAGGTGAAACGTCTTCAAAGGAAAAACCAGAAAGCCCAGATTCTTCTTGGAAAAAAAGCACCTTTGGAACAAACCATTGACCTGGATGAGTGAGAATCTCCATGGATATTAAAGATGCCAAGCATCATCAATTCCGGGTCTGGGGTGGGTCTTGTCGTTAAAAGAGAGCACCTTGATGGCCAGGCATTTGGAAGAATCGGCTCACATGGTCACATTGCTTGTTTCAGAGCTGGCTCATCCAAAGTGTCTTGTAATGTTCATTAATTCCCCACCCCCTCCCCAAGTTTCCCCAACTGGCACTGATGAATGGCAACGCCTGCCCTCCACTGCGCCTTGTAAGGTGGCACACTAACCGGTTGGTTGGTGGATCGACCGGTTGATCAATCGATGGGCAAAGCAGAGGGACAGAGAAAGCGAGGTTCACCGAGATTTTTTTTTTCAAAAGGCAGCTCTGGTTTGTTCCAGCAGCTGTCAGCAAGTGGGGTTCTATACATCGGGGATCGGTTGGTTGGAAAGACATCCAGAATTCCTGGAGGTTGTCTCAAAATCCTTCGAGAATAGATGTTTCCTTCTTAAGTTGGGAAGAAATCTTGGGATTTCAAATGTATGATAATCACACCTTTCCGGATAATAAGTCTGCTACTTATTAATATTTCACACGCCCGGTGCGTCCCTTTTTTTCACAGATACTTACTCGGTGTGGCCGCACACCTCCCAATTGCTTGCTAACGCAGAAGTAAGCCTCACTGAAAACGGCGGGACTTGTTTCCGAGTAGGCTTTCTGCTTACCACCAAGAATTCAGTCTTAAAAACCAGAAACTATCCTCCAAGGGCAGCTTGGCAAATTGGGAGCACGAGTTTCACACAATCTAGTCTTTATTTTCCCTAGGGTGCATTTTTTTAAAACATGGAGATTTCTTTTTTTTTAATCAAAGAAATGTCTAAACCAGCAGTGCCTGACCTTGACTACTTTAAGGCCTGTGGGCTTCAACTCCCACAATTCCCCAACTGTCTGTGCTGGCCGGGGAATTCTGGGAGTTGACGCCCATAGGTCTTAAAAGTTACCAAGGTTGGACACCCATGGTTTAAAAGAAAGCAGGAAATGGTGGGGTGGGGTTGCACATTACAGAGACATCATATTAGAAACTCCAGGGTCTGTTTTGCAGAATAGCTTCAGGGCCCAAGGGTCCCTAGTGCGAATCCTTCAGCAAGAGGATTCAGAGCTCTTTGTGATAGAAGCTTCATCGGAACGGAAGCTCCGCCTCTCGTTTTCCACGCTCACCATGTGATGTCACGCACACCACGGAAGGGGCGGAGCTTGTGCTGTGGTGCTGCTTTCGTTTCCTGGAGTGTGTCCAATTCTAATGACTTTCCTTCCCCCTTTACTTGAGAAAATGGGGGGGGGGGAATCCTGCCCAAGTTTTCCAAGGGGAGTCTGTGTGGTTCTCCCCCCCCCCCCCTCTGCCCCCAATAGCTATTCTTTGTCCATTTTAACTGTTGCAGACCTCTCTGTGGTGCATGCCTTGTTGTCTGGATTTTTATTTTTATTTTTTTGGTTTTGTTTCTATTTTTTTGTTTAAAAAAAATTGCTGTGATAACGCATTCATTTTATTTATTTTTCTCTCTCTCCGCCTTCTCCACAACGTTGCTCTCCTTTCTGACACATCTCTGCTTGCTGTTTTTTGTGTTGTGCTTCAACCCCCCTTCCTCAATACCGCCATGTACTCGCTGCCTGCTAATTAAGACTCAGCCAGCTCTCCGATCACAGAAGCGACCCCTGGAGGCAAACTTTGACCTGGTACTTGGAGCTTTGCATGTAACCATCCTTTAGATTGCATGGAATACCTTACTATTCGTTTCCCCCTCCCTTTTCCCTCCCCCCACCCTTTATTTTTCTCTTTCTGGTATTGCTGTCTGGAGACTGCCCATCACACGAGGAACCTCATGTTTCCAATTGGATGTTTTGGTCCGTATTCTTTTGCAGCCACCTAAGATTGGGGGGGAGGGGGGGAAAGACCACTCTCTGAAAATCCATTTTTGAACGAGCAGGTGTCTCTCCCACCAAAAAAATAATTAAAGTCCATGTGCAGCTTTGCAAGAATCTCTGAGGGCATCTTTTTTCAGTCCCTTTGTTTCTAAACAGTGCAGGGTACTTCTGGATGGGATCCTTTGGGGCATGAAGAAAAGGGGGTCTCCAGGCCCCTCCTTCGGAAAGGCAGCCACTCTTGGTTGCCGGATGATTTTCACAGTTTAATGGGACCCCCATTCTAGTCCGACACAGGGAGTCTTCGACTTATGACTGGCCACAGTTGGTTTGCAGCATCCTACAGTCACACGGCCACGTTTTACAATGGTTTTGCCCCAAACCAGCACTTCCTTCTGGTTTTCAGCAAAATTGCATCCGTTTGCAGTGGGATGCTATTTTGAGAGCCCAACTCAAATTATTTTCTTCCATTTTTTTTTTCTTAAATTCTTAAACCCACCAGGCTGATGAGAATATCCGCCCAGGGAATGGATCATGACCTTCGTGTGATGCGCAGACTTCTTTCCAAAGTTGGTGTACGGATGGGGTGGGGGAAATCTGAGCTTTCACTCATCCCTTTCTTTCCATTTCCATTTGTCATTTTTCCTCTCCTGTTTTCCCTTGTGGGGAGGGGCTGGCTTCTGTACCCCATGCTTAGCTTTCAAGGTGTCAGAAGATAGGTTGGGTTGCTTTTTCGTTTACAGAAGTAATAGGTCTTCCTTTTTTTTTTAAAACACAAGACAGAAAGAGACGGGTAGGTAGATTGAAAAAATGTGTGACTTCTTCCTGTCGCAGGTCCTGAAGTGAGTTTGGGGTTAACCCCTCTCCTAAATTTGGAATGAATTTAATAGGCAGTTTTTCCCAAATAGTAAATCCCATAATTTTCAGGCTGTTTTTGCTCAAGAGAGAGAAGCAGCCCTGCGCAGGGGAAAAACAGGAATTGTGAATTAAATGCAGTGAGGTTGAGGGGAAATAAAGCCAACACGTACATACATATGGTAAGAGGTTTGGCCGGCTGGGGTTTGCTTAGGGCCTCCAGGGCATCTTTGTTCTTTAGGCACATTTGTGGGGAGGCAGGCCAGGGGGGATGGTGCAGCGGGCAATGGGTGAAAAACCCCCACATTCTCCATGTAATAATGCCTTGTGATGCCACAGATCTTCCAGACAAGATGAGGTGGTTGGAAAGTTGCCCAGCCAGTTCAGGGACAGAAAACCTTTGGGCCAAATTCATCCTGTCACCAGATCCACTAAAAGACACCCCCACCCCCACCCCACCTATGCCTTACGACAAAACATGAAAGGGACTCACTCAGCATCTTTTGAGTTCTGCAGCCTGGGAGAGCGCCCCCCCCCCCCCAAAAAAAAAAAAAAGGAAAGAAAACTGCATTTGAGTAACCCTTGGGGCAAAATTTCCATCCCCAAAATCATAAGAGCAGCAACTCGCTCAGGAGTGGGAAACAGCAGCATGGCCGGCTCAGGAATTCTGGGAGTTGAAGTCCACCAGTTGTAAAGGGGCTGCAGTTGCTCACCTTACGTTGCTTACGTGGGCAGCCAGATAAACCCACTCCATGAAATAAATAAAGAGAAATGAACGGAGGCAAAGGCCAGCAGCCCTCAGTGTTACTCAGCTTACAATCTCCTGCACCACACCAGCCCCAGAAGCAGAAGCCGGCCCAGGAATCGTGGGGTGGCCTTGACCCCCTGTAGCCAGCAGCAATAACACCCCCTCCTCCTCCCTAGTTTGTGCTAATCTCCCCCTGCTAATAGCCCTGTCTCTGACTTTAGCTGTTAATGTTCCCAGTGTGTGTCTTTCACACTTGTTGCCTGCACACTTCTGCAGCTGTTTCTGGGCAGGTGAAAATCGTTCTGGGTTCCTCTCCTTTTTCTTTTCTTTTTAATTCCCTTGTTCCTCCTTTTTTTTTCTCCCTTTTAAAATGAAACTATTATACACATTGGTATCCAATGGAGTCCAAGAATTCCAGCAGCATAATCCTTGATCATTTGAAGTGTGTAAAAACCAAGTTAAAACATCAGCAGGTTTTTAAAAAGTCACTTAACTGTCAAAGCTTAAGAAAGGAAGAGAAGGAGGCAAGTGGGGTTCCTTCAGTTCTGGGGCCTTTCCCTTAACTGAGCCTTCCCTGGCCCCTGCACCTTTTCCAGATGTGGGAACTTCAGCTCCCAGAAGCCCCCTGCCTGCCTGCCTGCCTGCCTCCTCCTGTGGTCTTTCCCGACCCTTTCAGAATGGGAAGGCCTCATTTGGGGAAGAACCTCCTTTAGCCGTGGCAGTTAAGCTTGAAAAGCCGCCTGAGATTCGTAGCAAAGACTATTGCTAACCTGCTGGTTGCCGTTGGCACAGTTCCACTCCTCCCGGCTGCCCAAGGGGTGAATTCTGTCCCGGCTCCCGTTTCTCGGCAGTTGCAAGTGATGTGAAGATGATGACACCTTTCCTGACCCAGACATGGTTCGACTAAACCTGGTTTTCCCTTCTTTTTTCCCCACCCCCTCTCCTCTCCCCTCCCCTTCCGGTTGGCTGCGGCTCTTCCTTTCTGCAGGCATTGCCACCGGGTGCCCTTCAACCTTTACCAAAGAGGCCAGCACTTGAAAAAAACAACGGTGCCACCACAGTCTTCAGCCCAAGCGTTTTTCACTACCAGCAGGCCCTTGCCAACATGCAGTTGCAACAGCCTGCCTTCATCCCAACAGGTAGGTGCCTCCGCCTGGCCTCTTTGTTCTCCTTGCAATGCGCGGATCGAACCCACCCACTCCCCCTCCCCCCCCGTCTCTTCCGTGTGACTCTTCCCAAGGGCCTGCTCTCTGCCCAGCTTTTGCCCAGAACAGCAGCTGCAGCTGTGCATGACGTCCCTCCCTGCTGTGAGCCTTCGGTTGGCTGGTGTTACCTGAGCCAGAGGTGTCCAGTGAGGGTGTGGGAGGAGGATGGGCTCTCTCCCAAGGGCCAAAGGAAGGACAGGACAGGACATCTTCCCCCCCCCTCCATCCCTCCCTCTTTCTCTCCCCATCCGAGACAGTTTTCCAGTTGAATTAGTTGGGAAGCAGCAAGGATTTCTTTGGGAAGGGGATGGCCAGGAATGTCGCCTTTCTTTGGAATATCTTGGTCTTCTCCAATGCACATCTGGATGCTTCCTTGCATTTCAAAGAGTAACGCATCTCTCCTGCTGTGAATAAACATCACAGGCAGGCCTGTTTCTCTCCCCCCCCCCCAGTTTTTGATAGCCTCCCCTCCCTCCCTCCCTCCCACCCAGGGAAAGCCTTCCCTGTAGCCGAAAGCCCAGGTGTGAACTCTGCTCTTCACCAAACATTCAGGTGTTCCACCGGTTTTGTGCACCTAGTGTACAGAAGTTAACGTGGCAGCCTTCAGGTCAAAACTTTCCAATTTCAAGATAAAACATTTGCTGGTGCGCCAGTAACGCCAGCCTGGCTAGCAGATGGGGCACCCTTCATCCCTTCTCTCTCCCTCCCTTTGGGAGGGGTCTCCCCCAGGCAGCCTCCCTGCAGAATTGGCAAAATGTAAGCTTGCAAAAATCTCTTCTGAATGAAACAGGGATTAAGGGAGAGAATTCAAAACTCGGCCCGAACAAAACCCACTGCATAAAATCCGAACACTGTTTCCCCCTTTTGGCCACAGCACTAAAGTTTGCACGGTTCAATTAACTGTCGGATCCAAGTTGGGCATGGGCAACGCTGTGGGCACTGCCGCATAGAGAACACCCCCCCGTCCCACTCCCACCCCACCCCCCCAGGTAAAATAATCGTGTTACTCAGAATGTGTGCCTGTGAAACACACGAACGGCTTCACTAACTAAATATCCCTTCTGTTCATCTTTTCCACGCTTCACTGCATGACGTGCAGGGTCTGTGCTGTGCATGGCACCCGCAGCAAATGTTGGTAGGTTTTTCTCCACAACCTTTTCCTAACACAAACGAGGCCTTTGGATCGGCGGGCTCCCTGGTGGGGAGGGGGGAGGGGAGGAGGAGAGCGGGGAGGTTGTGTGTCTGTGTGTGTCTGTTGTCTGCCAGCAGTGTCCCATGATATGGCTGAAAATTCACTGTAAAGGCTGAAATGGTTGTGTTCTTCCATCCCTGTGGTGTGGCAAGAGCAACAACGATGAAATCAGAGGAAGTGAGCTAAGATCAAGGCCAGCCCACCCTCCCTCCTGGTGGTTTCCTCCATGGCCCTTTCTCGTCTCTCTTACTCGCCTTCGTTCAACTTTTAAAAGCTGGCACGATGTCACCGACTCCATTCCACCCTCCTTGCCCTTGGACCCTTGCTTGACATCTCCGGGTAGCCCGGCCTGATGACCATTTTGCTTCTGTTCTAAAGATGTTAGATGTTACTAGGCATTGGGGTCCCCCCACCCCACCCCCTTCCTATATTCTGCTTCTGGGGAAAAACCAGGATGGCCCCAGGGGAAAATAGCCAGACAGCTGCAATGGGAGGCATCATCCGCACCCACAACCCCATTGTGACAGAACCAGCAGAAGTTGCAACTGGGGCTTCTGGGAAGGACCCCGAGGGAGTAACCAGAAGGCAGACGAGGTCCATAAAGGACCCTTACTCACAAGTCAACTGTGCGCTACTGTTTTTCAAGACCAGGTGGGGGTCCCGTGTGCCAGTAATTACCGATTTCCCCCTAGTTGGTTGCGGATCACAGACCCACTTGCCTCGCCCCCCCCTCTTCCCCCGTCCCCGAGAAAACGTGTGTGTTTGGCTACTTGTTCCTTCCCCATCCATCGTTGGGAGTTTTGATCACCATGCGCCCTTCCCACCCCTTCCCAGAGTCTTCTATACCTCATTGTTCTGCTTATAAACGTTTACTGAGTGTTGAGAATGTTTTAGTTTTTTTTTTCCTCAATTGTAATTGGCTTTTTCCCCTTTTTTTCTCTTTATTATTTTCTTGTTCTCTTCCCCTCCCCCCACTTCCCCAATACTGTTTTTGCTTTGCTCTGTTGGTTGCATGCCGCCTGCTGATGTCTCCCTCCGTGACGTCACCGTGGCTTGTTGCTGTGACTCGCGACACGCCTCCCCCGCCGCGTTCCATAAACGCGCCACCCTCCTGTTTTGTTGCTTCCATGGTTCCCTGCCGAAAAGTTCCCATGATGCACGGTGCTACGCCCACCACTGTCTCTGCAGCAACTACACCCGCCACCAGCGTTCCTTTCGCTGCAACGGCAACGGCCAATCAGGTTTGCCCCCTTTCCATAGCTTTCTTCCAATGGGGTCGGAGGGGCCAGGAGCTGGCTCACGTCCCACGTGGGGCCCGGTGTGCGTTTTGCCAGGGGTTGCGTACAGATGGGGACAGACAGCGAGGGTGCTGACCAAACCCAGCTGTTCAGCCCATTTGGGACCCCCGTTTGTAATATGGGGGAGGGTTGGGGGGGGCCTCAGGTTTGAGGAGGAGGAGGAGAGATTCCTGCCAGCTCCTCCATTGAGGCTGGAATCCTCCCTCCCCACCCCAAAGGAAATGGAACCCAAGGATGGGTCACGAGAGAAAAGGGGGCGGCTCTCCCACGAGCCCCAAACTCTTTGCCTCGGTTCGTAACTTTTTTTTTTAAAGGCTCCTTCCAGCCTTTCCCAGCTGGTTGCTTTGCTTTTGGGGTGCCAGTCTTGCAATGGGGCTGGGGTGGGGTGGGGGGCAGGGGCTGATCCTTCCAGGCCTTTGCTGGGGCAGGGACCCTAAGAACCACCCTGTAAAAATGTACCTGAAAGAGACAAGATGCCAAGCGCTGAACCTGGGGCCGTGCCAAATATATTGACCCACAGGGTGTCTGAGGACCCCCTGCAGGCAGTCTGCCAGGAGCTGTTGCCGTGATGTAATGTTTTCATGGAAGTGAAAGGGGACAAGGCTAACAAATCTGTGAAATCTCCCCGGTGTTTTTTCAACTCATTTAAATTACACTTTTAAGATGAGGGGTTTTTCCTCCCCTCCACCCTATTTCTGGCCCTGGTTGTGCTGTGGAGGTGTGAGCAAAGCTCTCCGATCTCACCTAGGGATCGGTTGCGATCTGGAGGGAGGGGCCCATTTCAATCCGCTGTAATGGTGGTGGTTTCTGTATGGAATATTCCAGAAATGACCCGATGGCTCACTTGCACCCTGTTGTATAACCAGGGCAGCCTTTCTCTACTCCAACCACCTGAAGAAGTGAAGGAAGACCTCAACTCACAGAATCCCCCCAGCCAAAGTGGCTAGCTGGTGAATTCTGGCAGACCAAAGTCCCCATCTCTTAGAGTTGACGTAGTAGTTGAGAAACGCTGCATTGAAGGGGATGCCTGCCAGCAGCTGTGAAGGGAGGGCTCCTTTCCAGGGTGGGGGTTTGATCCCCAAGCCCCCCCCCCCCTCCCAACCATCTAAGCCAGCCAGTTGTGCGTCAGTCATTGAGGTCAGGGCGACATCCCACGTGTTAGGATGTCACTGCACAAATGATGTCGTGGTGTAATTGCAAATGAGAGGATTAGCATTGTGACCCTAAGACACACACACCCGGGGTTGCTTACCTCCCCTGCAGACACCCCCCCCCCCCCATCGTTCCCCCTCCCCAGTGACCTGCCTTAGAATTCCTGATGGGAATGGGAATTTAGCGGAGAGCCTTTTAAACTACCCCCCCAGGCACTTTTTGATGCCCCTTCCTTTCCTCTCTCTTTCACTGCAGATCTCCCAGTTATCAGTCGATGAACTGAACAGCAGCATGTTTGTGTCACAGATGTAGAAGCAACACAACAGTAAGTTACCCCTTTAGCGATGTTGACGTGACTTGCTCATCCTTTGCCAAAGGTCTCCGTTGTCACTTGTTTCCTTTTCTCCCCCTTTTTTCCAGCGTCCTGTTGGCATCCTGGAAGCAAAGACGGTGGCAGCAGCCCCCTCCCCCCTTGTGCGCCTTGTTTCCGCTCTCCTCTCCTGGCGGGGAGCTGAAGGGGGCTCTCCGTGCTTTCTGCCCCCTTTTCCTTCTCTCCAGCATCGGCAGTAAGCCTACGTACGGCAACATCCATGTTAACCAAAAACTGATCTGTGGGAATGTCAAAACAATTTTTTTTAAAAAAGCACTCTATATATATATATATATAAAAAAAAAAAGATTAAGAAAACAGTGCTCTGTTATATGAGACATAGAAGTAGAGAACTATAAAATAGACTTTTATAACACCTTACTTTAACACACTTTTTTAAAAGTGGGGTTTTTTTTTTCTCCTGTCTACCATCAAGACAAAGTGCTCTTGCACAGTGGACTTAACTAGGTTAATTGTTCTATTGTCAATGGATAAATGTTCGTCTGTTTTTCAAAGTGTTATCTTAATGTTTTGTTTACATCCTAGTCTATATTGACTTTATTTGGAGAGACAAAAAAAATGTTGTACATCATTATCAAGTATATTCCACACCATTTTTTTCACGATCATGATCTCTTAACATTTTCATAGATGACCGTTGTTATCAATTTCCCTTTCCCCTTTTTGAAACGATTTGCTATAAAGGTTACAATGGGAAACAGGAAGGCCTCACTTAAACAAAATAAATAAACAGAAGATCTGAAGATATTCAGACAGGTTGCAAATAATTTCTGATTTCTAAACATTGTAAATAATGCAAAAAACAACAACAACCCAGAAACAGATCCAGAAAGTAAAATGGACCAGGGACTAAATGCTGAAGAATTTTCACTGGAGGGCAGAAAATATTGGCAAGGTAAAAAAATAATAATAATCAGTTTTTAGTTACAGTTTTCTGCAGTATGTGGCCCTCAGCGTCTTAATCCTTTAATAAGCAGGTTTTAAAGAAACCATGTTGAAGAAGGTTGAGTCTTTTTTTAAACAAAAAAATGGTCCCTTTTAATCCTCAAAATCAATGTTAATCTGTAATACACAGAACAAAAAGAGAAACAGGCGTAGATCAGATAAGTAGTGCAAGCAGATGCCACAGTTCTCCATTGGCTACTTCTCTTGCCAATAATAATGTTAATTAAAGGGCACTTAGAAAACCTACGCATGGGCAGCATTTCCATCTGTCAGTTGAAAAAGGCCGGCCTGCTTGGAACCGCAGGTGTATTGCACCAATACATTATATAATATTCCAGGTCCATGGGAAGATCTTGATGGAGATGAAGGCCAACACCAGCTAAAGAGCTAGCAGTGGTGATTTCACATTGCTGTGTATAATAATAATAATGAATTTCCTTGCCTCCAATCATGTAGAGAAACAAAGCAAGTCTAACAGCTTTCCCAGAAATTTTCATTTTTCTTTTTTTTTTCAAATAGGTTAACACTTTCCTGTCCATAAGTCATTGATTTACAATTTAGGACTTAGGGTCAGGAGGTAATTCTGGATGTGTTAGCTCTCCAAGCTCGCTCTTTTTATTTCGGTGAGTTTGGCATCCCCATACAAATTGTTGTGGCTCAGTTCTGAAGCAGGAGAGTCTTTGGTCATTTTTACTTTCGGGTGTCAAATCAGGGGCATCCAACCTTGGCCAACTTTTAAGACCCGTGGACTTCAATTCCCAGAATTCCCCAACTCTCCCAGGCTGGGGAATTCTGGGAGCTGAAGTCCTGATGTAAGTTGAGATGCCTTTCCAAAGTTGGAACCCCATAAAATCCAGAAACAAGGAGAGCCCATCTTGGATGAAACCCCTGATGGATGGAAAGGTGGAAATTGGCCTGTGGAGAACTAAGCTTTCTGGTGCTACTTTGAAGGCTTGCCGAAATATCCATCCAGCCTCTTGAATTTGGCACCCTGGCCCGTCTGAATGTCCTTCAGGTCCTGGTTGTAGACTTCCTGTTTCCTGGCCTCGTAGCTGTGTTAATGGAGAAAAACAGGATTCGAATACTCCTTTAGGTGCAGATAGTTGTATATTTAAAAGATGGTGGCAGCGGTGATGATGATGATGATGATGATGATGATGATACGGGATTTGCACAACCTGTGGCAGTGCCTCTACAGAGAACATCCCTGATCTCTAGTTGGAAAGATTAGACACACGCACACACTCACGCATTTGTGTACATACGCCGGTGTTAGCTTTACGTTCTTCGGGCAAGGAAGCGGAGCATCTGTTTTTTAGTGCGACAGAGATGGAGATTTTGTGTAATCTTGTCACTTTGATGTCACGCTCTCCGGTTTCCTCTGAAGGATGTTGAGAAGCAAAAAAAGAAAGAAAGAAAGAAAGAAAGAAGAATTATTGCGTAGATGTGCACGGAATGTAAGCCTAACACATTTCCATAGCATTCAGTTTCGCAGCTTTTAAAATGCTCGAAAGACAAGAACACCAGAAGTGCAATTTTCTTTTTTCTTTCTTTTTTCCTTTTGGCAAAACCCAGGAGCCAAAAAAAAAAAAAAAGGGAAGGGGAAAAAACGTAGGAAAAGCTTGGCTTCTGTCCTGTGAAAGTGTGTTGTCACCCGTTGAGGAACATTGGCACTCCTGCAACAGACATAGAAACTGATCATACGACCATGCACATAGCATGTCTCTCACTCACACACAAACCCCCACACAAACACACTTTATATGGAGATCCAGCGATAGGTGTGTCAGGGTAACTTTTCTAGGTGCCACAAGAATTTTTTTCCCTATGTTTTTTAATATCAACTTTGCAAAATTTAGCGTTTGTTTGTAAGAGAGAGAGAGAGAAAAAAAAAAGTTTTGAGGAAGAAAGGAAAAAAGAAAAAAAAAAAGCAAAGCTTGAAGCTTTGGAAACTTCACCAAATTTCAACCCGAGGGTGGGAATAGAAATGCCATTTATGAGGGTAGCACTATTAAAAGATTGTTTGTGCAATGACTTCTTTATTCAAGAAAGAAAGAAAGAAAAAAACACAGTCGGCAGACTATAAATTCCTTAAGAGCTGCATTCTGTCTACAAAGTCGCTGAGCTTATTTGGTGACTCTAAAAATCAAATCTCCCCAACCCAGATTCAGGTGTGAACTTGATTCCAGAGATTTTCTATATAAAGATTGTTCAAATCTGTGTGTGAGTTTTTAACGACTTAGTTTTAAAACTGGCGCAGGTGGATCCAGGCCTGTGTGTTCCTTTATTTTTTATCTTTTTAATTTATCCAAAGTTCTTTCTCTCAAAAGTACGTATGCATGTGTGGTTATCGATTGGTGTACGTGTGCCCATTTTCTCTCAGCCTTATGCAAATAATATGCAAGAAATGCAGAAACTTGAATTAAACGGGTCATTGCAGAGGGAAAACGGAAAGAGCTGATTGGTCGTTTTTGAGGGGGAAACTGGTTAGCCATTCCATGAAAGAGAAGAAAGAAGAAGGAAAAAAAAAAAAGAACATGTGTTCCTAAACCTTGAACATAACATGCACAAAAAAACAGGGAGGGTTTTAGAAAGTCGGTGGATCTGTAAAATTAACGATTCTTAAATCTTAAAAGTTACAGTGTTCTGATGGATTAGGTTATTTTTTCATAATCAACCCCGTTCGGTTGTGTTTTGTTTTTGTTTTTTACAAAAATTGTTTAGCTTAAAGGGATTATTATTATTGTTATTATTTTTGTAAAGTGATTTAATTTTTGCAATACTGTGTGAAATCCTCTCCCCAGCCCACCCACCCACCCACCCCCATTCCCAGAGCCCCAGCCCACCCCAGAGCCAGCCTTCTGCTTTCCTTGGGGAAAGTCACGCTAAGCAGTTTCAGAAGTTCCTGGCAAAAGGGGTCCCTCCATCCGGGGAGCCTTGGCCTGGCCAAGATGGCGCCAGGTTTCCCCCCTTGCCCCCTCCCCATCTTATTTTTCAGTCTTTCCAGCCAACCTGCCATTTTTCCTGGGAAAACCAGTAATTTTGTTAAATGAGCCAAGAAACGAGATCCGTTTGGTTTTGCTTAGAAGTAGAATAGAATTGAGCTGGAAGGGACCTTGGTGGTCATCTAGTCCAGCCCCCCTGCCCAAGCAGGAGGACCTATACCGTTTCAGACAGGGGACCCGTCTCTAGGCTCTTCTTAAAAACATCCAGTGATATATTTTCCTTTCCATTCCTTCCCCCGGCGCCTTTGTCCTTTCCTCAGACAGAAAGTCTTCGACTTATGGCCACAACTGAGCCCAAAATCTCAGTTGCTAAGCAAGATGTTTGTTCAGCGAGTTTTGCCCCATTTTGCAACCTACCTTGTCACCCGTAATTGCAGTCGTTAAGTTAGTCACACGGTCATTAAGTGAATCCTGCTCCCCCCCTTCCCCACATGGACTTAGCTCATCAGAAGTTCACAAAAGGGGATCCCGGGACTCTGCGACCATCATAAATAGGAGCCCGGTTGCCAAGCCTCTCTGAATTTTGATCACCTGACCATGGGGGGGGGGGGTTGTAAGTGTGAAGAACGGCCGTAAGTCCCTTTCTTCAGTGCCGTTGTGACATTGGACGGTCCCTAAATGGAACTGTTGTAAGTCGAAGGCTTTCTGTGTACTCTCAGCAGGGGAAACTCCATTTCTGAACCTTCAACCAGGCGGAAGTGCAGGCTCTGGAGGGAGATGGCTTTCCAAAGGAAGATCTTTGGGGGAAGATGCATTTCCCACCCCCCTTCTTTTATTATTATTATTGTTATTATTATTATTATTATCCCAGTCTTTATCCTTGCCTGCGAGAGAAAGGAGGCTGTATAAATTTCGGAAATAAATTCCCAAATAAAACAGGCTTCCTCCCAAATCTCTGAACTCGGGACAATCTGGTTGGGATTTTATTTTATTTTTCTCCAAATTCCTCCAAAGCAGACAACTGCTTCATGTACCAGGAGTTGGGCAGGCTGGCTTCTTGGCAGCATTACTCAGAGAGTAAGCAGCTATGGTCTTGAGCAAGATACTCCAGCCCTAGAGTTTTAGGCGGAGGTGGGGGAGCACAACGGAGGTAGTTTAGGAATTCAGTTTACATACCCCCTTTGAAAGGGGGTTTGCAAAGAAGCCACACCTATGAGAAGGGTGGGATCCTGGCATGATCCTATGCATGCTTACTCGAAACATAATCTCAGCCTTTCACTGGTGCGCTCTGGTCCCCACGTTTTAAGGCTGCAGACATGCAATCCTGGCTTGTCCAAAGTGACCCTTTTTACACACTAGATCAGGGATTCTCCAAACGTGGCAACTTTTAAGACTTGTGGACTTCAATTTCCAGAATTCCCCAGCCAGCTATGTTATGCTGGCTGGGGAATTCTGGAAGTTGAAGTCCACAAGTCTTAAAGTTCCCATGTTTAGAGACTTGCAGACTAGATAGATAGAGAAACCGTTAAATGTTGGAAGTTTCACCGATGGACAAAAAGGCAGGCTGGCTTCTTGTTGATCTCAACCGATTACTTAATACAGGAGTGATCTCTAGGATGCGTCAATACACAAAGTTTTAAAAACTGGAGTTTCTCTCTTCCCCCCTCCCTCCCTTTTTAAATATCCGTAATACATTTCACTGACAACTAAAAAAAAAGTGAAATATATGAGGAAAAGTCTTAAATTTCCCCTTCTTCCTGAAAGGATGTACCGAAATTATTTTTACCATGTTGCCTGATCAAGGCCTTAGAATATATTGTATGTTTAAGACTGTAGTAATTTTTTTAAGGAAAAAATACCTATTATTAGTTGATAGCCTAAAAATAATTGTAAATAGAATTTAAAAGACGTTCTTAATAGGCTACAACGAGTTAATTCATGTTGCGTTACTTTCCATTTATTTTATTGTTCCTTTTAACAGATTTTGTTATTGCTTTCATATACAGTATGTGCATGTATGTATACATATATAAATATAATCTTTAATAACTAATGAATTTAATTTTTGAAGGAGAGTTAGAGAATGTTAAGATTTTTAAATACATGTATTCAATTCTTTTAGTTATCTTCTAAAAAAACAACACTGAAGCGCATGCCAAGATATAGAAAACAGAAAAATACAGTCCATAATTAGTTTGTATAGTTTACAGTTTAAGAACAAACGGAAGAATTAACTTTGTATGTAACTCCTTACAATGATAGATTCATTGTTAACTAATTATAATTAAGTTGTTGTTGCTATGGCAACAAAACTACAACATGGCTACCTTTGTATACATTATTTGTGAAATTTTCACATGTAAATTAAAAAAAAAGTAATGTGTAACAGTATGGGTTTGTTTAAGGTACAGTTCAATACTGTCGGAGAAATATATGACTGAATATTTTTAAAATCCCAAAGTCCCATGTGAACGCTGGATTTGTGTCTTCGATGTCACTTTTTCAGTCAAAAGTTTACAACACATGGATTTAGAGTCAGGTTTTATAGCTTGTAGAAATTGTTGTGTGGGTTGGGTTATTCCACAGTATTTTTCTCGGCGATAGAAATTAGAGAAAGGGTTGCCACGCTGCAGTGTTCCAAAACATTAGTTCCATTTCCAAATAGTAGATATTTTGGAACACGGAATACAGAATTCGGTCGACAGATTCCCAGAAAGGTCCAAACAAAATTAAGGGAATGTTGTATTTTGCAAATTTGAGACCTTTGCTTTCGGTTTGGATTTGATATCATTAAATCTGCATTGAATTTTGTTACCGTTGCCTTTTTTGGTCCCTTTGTGAGGGATTTCCCTAATGAGAAACCAACGGGTTTTTCCATCCTTGACGTTTTAAAAATCATCTAAGAAAATCATGTTCTAAACCCATGAAATAATGATGTCCAAATCAGGACCGGGAGGGTGGGGGATCTGTATTTTTATTTATAAGCAGAAAAAGGAAGAGTAGAATATGTATGAGACACACAGACATAACACACACGCCCCAAAAAATACTGTGGAATAACTCTGTGACAGTGTTGAAGAAACCAATATGCTGCAGTTAAACTGATTCAGTTGGTGTACGAATGTGTGAGAGATGTCTTTTTGCACTTATGTACATAGTCCACGAAAGAAATCCTTGGAACTTATTTTGAATATATTAAAAAAAAAAGTCTGTAATAATACAAGGTAAAGTTTGTAAAAGAGATTACTAAGGCTTTGAAAAGGAAGAGATTTTTTGCTATAAAACTTATCTGAACGCATGAAGTTGCTTTGCTGTTATCCAAGCTTTGTAGTTTGCCATGTAGTTTGTAATACAGCGGACTGGTCACTTCAACCTGCAGCTCAGAAGAAAACTCCAGATGGGAAACAAATACTTGACTTCAAAATCAGGGTCACCCACAAAGGTTCTTTGGGGATTTTCTAGCAAGCCTCCCCAGGTGTCCAGTAGGGCCGTGCTGGCTGAGGGGTTCTGGGAGTTGAAGTCCACAAAGTCTTAAAAGTTGCCAAATTTGGAGACCCCTGGCCTAGAGGGGTCCTGAGAATGGCTTTGCCCAGAATGTGGAGCTGAGGGAGTTGAACCCCACAAGCCCGGTCCCGTTTTTAAGACAAGGGAACCTGGGCAGAGGCTTGAAACAATCTTGGAGAGATCAATGCCACAAGAAAATGTACTCTTCTCCCCCCCCCCCCCCCCGGTGCACCATGTTGTCTGGAAAGATGTGCAGACGAGTATGAACTGCGAGCTCAGATGCATGTGCTAGCCAAAAATCGATAGATCACAATGGACTTGGTGCAGTTTTAAAATAAAAAAGCACTTCATACTAGGGATTGGAGAGAGAGAGAGAGAGAGAGAGAGAGATAAATCTTGGTCAATCTGAGATGTGGGGTAAGGCTTTATATATGTGAGTTGGGCAGTTATATAAGCTAGTTTAATACATGATTGAGTAAATAAATGTGCCATTGAGCCCTCACTGCCAATGCCCAACATTAGCCTCAGCACCAGGCTTTAAAAGTTCAAGAAACTTTGGCCAACTTGACGTCCTCCAGTTGGGTTGACTTTCAACAAGCAGAACCTGGACTGGTTGGGGAGTACAAAGTTGAAGAGCTGAAGTGCCACCTGACCAAAGGAAGACCTGCATCTCCTCAAGGCCTCTTGCCCCAGCCAAAGACCCATTGGAAAGTCCCTTGCTTGGGGAAAGAGGTCTCTTTTGGGGGGGGTGGCCTTTGATTGTAAGGAAGGAGAGAAGCTCGACTCTTGTAGCCCCCTCCCCCTAGCAAGCCCAGGAGACCTTTGCTGGTGACCCTCGCAGCCACGTAGTCCTACAATCCGGAGCTTCATGCCTTCCAAGGAAGGCCATTGGAAACGCAAAATAATTCCCCAAACTGCCAACCGATGATAACGATTGAAATGTCAAAAAGTGGTTTTTTTTTCCAAACACACAACAGAGGGAAATCACCTGACGTAGAATTTACATGGTTTCAGATCTTTGTTACTGTACACAGATGCTATTTGATAGTTGTGGAAGCCAAATGATTTTGTTGCCATGGCTCTTGGTGTCCAAACAGCCGAGGGGACGATGACTTCTGTTGTCTTCACAGGGGGAGGGGAGGGTATTTGTTAAATTTTGCTTCGTTTTACTGGGACCAAAAATAAAACCTTCACAAAATTCAGAATGCCAAAATAAACCTATTAACGCAGTGAGGGTGATTTTTTTATTTTATTTTATTAAGAAGGCTAGATTTTAGTGCAGAAATGTGAATTTTGCTGCAAGAAAATCCATGATCAATAACAGGTGTTTTTTTTAAGCCAGAGAACCTCAAAATCTTTGTCCAGGTTTCAAATGCTTAATTCAGACTTTTGCACAAAATCAAGAGGGGGAGGGAGGGGTTCTGGTCCTACAGATTAATTTTGTAATTATTTGGATTGATCTGATTTGGGTCCCCTCCCCTCCAAAAAACCAATCCTCTAATTTTGAAAATTTGAAAACTTTTTTTAAAAGCTAAAATGGTTGAATTAAAAAATGTAACCTTGCAGAGACCAAAAGGAGACTCAGTAGAAATCAGTTGATTCGCTTTCAATCTGGTTTCATCGTGATGCAAATCCAGATTAGTCCGGTCTGTTAAATTCAAGGCCAACAAGAGATCGTTCCCTCAGTTGCTATGGACAGAATATATGCTTTGATGTTTTTATTTTTTTCCTTTTCGCCACATTTATATTGCTAGAGTGCTTGTTTGTGCTTTCTAGAAACTTGCATAATGCAACTCATTTTACTATGTTACTTCTATATTGTTACTGTTTATTTTTCCTCCCCTTCCCGGATCTTTTAATAAAGTGTATAAAATTATCTCTGTATGTTTTTTATGAACCTATATCAACACATTTAATAAATAGGACTTTACTTTTTAAGTGTCTGGTTGATTAGTCACAACCTCGAAATGGCTATTCCATCGTTTCATGTTGTGGAAACTTTATTTTATTTTATTTTTTAAAGGAAAGATTAAGACCATTTGGCGATTGCTATGTAAATTGAATAGGACAACTAAGCTCCATTACTCTCCTCTTTGTGAAGGGAAGAGAAAAATGTTTATTATTCAGTGCTTTGGCTTTTAAGCTGATACATGCTTTTTTCTTAACTTTTAAACTGTTTTCTTTATTATTGACAGGAGTTTTTCCATTTTAATTGTATAAATGGAAACAGGAAAGAATTTTGAGCATGTGCCTGCAAAGAGAGACCTTTTAATTGATGGGGCTTGACATCCATCTGCCAAAGAGGAAAACCTCCCCCATTGTCCTCCAGGTACAAATTAGATTTTGAGACATATTATTACCTTTCCTTCTTTATCTGAGTAAAGTTTCCCAATCAAGTTAATTGGCCTGTTAATAATTAACCACCCACTTATTTTTTTATTTTGCTAAAATAAACCATATTGCACATTGAACAAAATGCGAGCTCAGGATGTAGATATGCATATCTACTTCACTTGACACATAAAGCAGCGTTTCTCTCCAGATGATTTCCATCGAAAAATATTATAAAGTCCTAGCAAGAGGCTTTAATTGAGGAAAACCAAGACGAAGAGCAACACAAGCTTTCTAATGCATCCATTAGAAATAGAGCAAGAAAAGAAGGATAAAGTGACTGTAGAAGAAGGTTGAAGAGTAAATCCTAGGAACGGTTGACAGAAATATACTGCATATTTTGGAAAGTCTGGACTCGCATTGAAAGCTCCCCTAGAATCTTTAAATTTGTTGGTCTTCATAAAAAGGGGAGTTGCGATTTTGTTTTAATTTTTCCACCGAAGCATCTGCAGGACTTTGGAAATTGTGCAGGATCAGCTACTGCAACATAATGGTGTCTGGCTCCAGTTTCCTAATTGTGCAACCAGAAAGTTACTGCACCAGTGATTCCAGAAAAAATACTTCCACTGCTGACATTTTCCTCCTAACAATCTGAAAAGAGCAGCACTGACAACATGCACCGTCATCTAGTTTTCTCTCTGGGGCAGAGGAAAAGCTGCTTCCCATTAATTGATCCTGTTCCGCAGAATTTTTTCTTGGGGATGAATCTGGCAAATGCAGGCTACAATCATAACCCAAAAATTGAATTAAAATGCCAAAGTGCATTGTTGCAAATTCGTACCTGGTAACTATCTTGCCTCTTGGTCTTACATGGCCAAGGTCAAAGAAAGTGAGAGGTGCCAGAGAAAACAGGATTATTAGATTTTAGAAAAGGTTGCTAGAGATGGGAAGGAGATTTAAACTTCTAATTGCCTGATAGTACAGTACCAAAGAACAATTCAGTGTCTCCCTCCCTTATGATAATTGGGATTTTTGAGAGTTTCACACCTGCAAAGGGAGGGTTTGCCCTTCTTCATATCATCCTTGATGGCCAGTTCCAAAGTTCTGTAGAAGTTATCCCACCATAGGACTGCTAGGTAAAGACTGCTTGTCTCTTTTCTTGCACTGAACCATGACTGGAAAATGGCAGGAATATAGGAGAAATGACAGATCAAACCAACTTTTTTTTTGAACTATTGCCATCTGGCAGATGGTTCAGGACAATAAAAACAAGGACAAATAGGCTGGAAAACAGTTTCTATCCCAGGGCAGTAACTACAGTATATTGAATTCTACCGTATAGTACAACCCGAATGCAATATCAGAAGTTTTCAATTTGTGAAGGATGTGTGGTTTTGCTTTATTTTGTGGTTATCATGTACACCGAAGATGGCGTTTAATTTCGTTGTACGAGGTGCAATGACAATAAAATAAACTTTGCCAGCCCAACTTCTGCCCACCCTAATTTGCCTTGGCAGGGGGAATGTTTTGGCTGGGAGTTGGTGGGAACTTTCTGCCCTGTCCCAGAGTCACAAATTGCAACCTATTTTTTTACCACTTGAAATCTTGCATGGCCGAGTCTGCCTGCCATTTCGCAAACACGGCACCCCTTGGCACAATTGCTGAGAGTTTTTCATGAGACTTTGGAACCAGTCTTGTTCTGAAGATGGGAGAAGAAGCGCTGACAATCCTCCACGCCAAACAAAGCCATCATTCTTGGCTTGCAGTGGGGTGGCCTTGTTGGCAGAGTTCACAGTCACATCAGTATCCCTCCTTTCAGAGACAGTTGTTGGTTGATCTGATTTGGACCAACCGGTGGCTGAATCAAGACATGTCTGAACCCAGGGCCAGAGACTGCCATGGGACATAGGTGAGGATTGACCCATGGAATCGAGGTTAATTGGAGTTTATCCGTTTCTAGTTTGGGGCTGGCCAGTCCCTTCTGTGCCAGCCAGGCTCAGTTACAAGAAATCCGATAAGCTTCCTGCATATGTGCGTTATTTAAACTTCCGCTGTGTCAGGATTTGGCAGGCCACAACATGGAAGGTGTCGCTTTCAATTAAAGTAGCCTCCAAGGCAGGGAACTGGACAGCAGCTGCCAGGGAAGGAAACAGGCCAGTGGAACAAATCACAAGGCCTCAGCCCGACTCAGAAGGGTTTGAAGGAAAGTTGCGAAATCAGCTGGGTCAAGGAACCTCCCCATGTCGTTCTCCAGGGAGGGGTCCTTTCTGAGCAAAACTTGCCCCCTCTTTAGAGTCCCAGAGTGGGATCTGCAGGAAAGAAGGTTCCCTCCCACTAGTGTGCAATGCCCTCAGCCAGAGAGGCCTCTGGAGTGGGGCTTTTTTCTGGTTTTTGTAGGATGGAAGAGGGAAATTATTAAAAACATTGAGAGCAACTTTTTTGCTAAGCAAAACCGAGAAACAGCTGGGACTCGTGATTTAGCATTATTCAAGTAGGAAGGAGCATTTTGCAGCTGCAGCGTCTCTGGTAAACTTGTTCCGCCTGTTTGGTGGCTTTTCTGCTTTCAGCAACCTGCAAATCCAACCTGCTTAGCTGAGGATTCCCTGTGATGAAGATATGCAGGAAAAAAAAAATACATCCGATCAATACAGTAACCAGGTGATTTTGTGTAATTGTACAAACCCAGCTCCAGAGCGTCCCCAATAAAAAAAGCAAGTCGTCTGAAATTTGAACACAATTCAATCTAGAAATCAGCACATTTGGCCGCTGGGATTAGGACTTTCATCCAATGGCCGCCAAATTAAATTTAAACTACATTTTGAACAAAGTTTGCTTTCATCTTGGTCCCAGTGGCTGCTTCATCCTGCCTGGTAGGAAAGCCTCTTGGAGAAAAACGTTCCTCTCCGCCTGCAAGCTGGGCGGGTGACACTGCTCTGAGTAATGCCAGCCGCTCCCTGCTAAAAATAAAAATGGAGTCATCCACGCCCTGCGACTCTCTTGCCAGCCAGTCATTCTCTTTTGACAAGCTTGCATTTGCAAAGGGAGGGTGTGTGTGTGTGTGTGTGTGAGTGTTTGCGACTGCACTTTGCACAGCGGTGCCCCCAAAGGGAAAAAAAATGATTGTTTTTAGTCCAAGGGGGGGGGCAGAGGTTGGAGACAAACAATACATGACCTCTAGCATCCACATTCGGTCAGCAGCTTCCAAAATAAATCTCATGCCTGTGCTTGGGTTCTGCAGCGCAGCCTTGGCCCTCGTTGGCTTCATTGCTTTGCTTTGCTTGCATAGCTAAGCAGTCATTAAGCAGGTGAACTGAAGTGACCCGTGCAATCTGTTAGCATAATAACCTTTCATCTCTCGGAAGCACTCTCCTCCCCCCCCCCCAACTTTGCTGGTCACTATCATTCATGCCTGCATCAGGGCTAAAATTGCAGGATAAGCTTGTCCAGATGGGATTCTGGACATTGTTTCCTCAGCCTCCTCGAAGCTTATTTCTCCTCCCGCTAATGTTCTCGCTGTACATGCGGCACGCTCTGTTGTGTGGCTGTTGGACAGGACAATGTTTTGGCCAATGGACCCCTCTCCAGTTAAGCAAAGGGACCAAGTCCCCCTAAGGAAAAATCAGGCATGATTTGAGTTGTACAACTATTAAGAGAAGCGCCCTGTGTGTTCGTGCAGAAGATGCTCGTAACTTCACTGCTATTGTCAAGTGGATTTCTTGCTGTGGATCTCCTGTGTCTTTTGGAAATGTATTTATAACAGTGAATCACTTGTACCCTTTCTACTTTGGCGTCTTTGTTTTGAAGAACATTTGGTACCATTCAACAAGTCCCATCGATGATGTAATAAGCTTATTGCAATCATTTGCAAACACCCCTATGGTCCTGTCCTTCCTAAAGCAGTTTTTAAGTATGATTTTGGAGGATGTGTGCAAAAGCAGGGTCTTTTCTTCCCACCAAGTAACAAAAGAGCTTTGTTAGGCCCTTGAGAGCAAAGCTAAGGCCCCAAACTGGAATGGAGAGGAAAAAAGGAGTCGCATGTTTTCAGAAATCCCCCAGGTTAACAAAGAATCTGGTCAGAGGCATTTAAGGTCGTGAGGGTAGAAGGTCTTTTAGGTCAAGATGCTCAGGAGGAAACAGGAGTGTCGGGTATGTTTTATTGTCATGATTACATTTAAAAATGTAATCATAATAATACAGTTTATAGCAGGCCAGTTGGGATAAAGCAAAGAGGAGCACAGGCAGGGAAGAGGATTAAGTGGATTTTCAGGAGCAGCAGTTCTCGTTCCATTGTAATGGTTGTTTTGAAGCCCTCCAAGGGACATCACAACCCCAGGATGTGCTGCTGCCTTGGTGGGTGGGTGGGGGGGAATTGGAGAATCGCTATAGTGGGGGAGGGCTTCATCCCCAGGTGGCCTGTTGCAGAGTGGTCCAGTCCCTGGATGGTCAGCCTGACTCGGTTTCCCTCCTGGGAAGATATGTGGCCTTTCCCCTCTTGGAAAGGGCAGCAAAGGACCAGTGATGCCAAGGAAGAGGAAAGGGGGAGTCTCCCCTCTTACTGTGGGGAGGAAAAACTAGGAAAGGCTTTTAGAGCAGGGGGTCTCCAAACCTTGGCCACTTTTAAAACTTGTGGACTTCAACTCCCAGAATTCCTCAGCAAAGCTGGCTGGGGAATTCTGGGAGTTGAAGTCCAAGCCTCTTAAATTTGTTGAGGTTGGGAAACACTGCTCTAGAGGATTGTCCTGGGATCTCCTCGTGGTGTCCCATCCTGGGGATGGCACCTCTCAGCCTTCCAGCATTCCTCCTGCATTTATTTTATTTTATTTATTTATCTTTGCCCACAGCCCTTTCTGGGCCTGTCAGGGCGCCTCTTCTCCACAAAAGGGCCTCCCTCAGATGACAGGCTGGGCCCAGCTGAGCGCGGCTCTTCCGCCTCGTGTTACACTTTTTACCTTCCCCTCCGCCCGTTTTCGCCTTCTTGGAGAGTGACCCCCCCATCAAAAAAAACATTTCCGGGAGAAAGCGAGGCAGCCGCTCTGGCCGCTGCTTCTCTATGTTTGTTGAAGGCGTCGCTCTGTGCCCATCCCTCTTCTCCCCCACCCCCACTTCCTTTCATCGGAAGCTCTTCGACTCCACCCCGGAAAGAGAGAACGTCTCCTCGCCCCTCTAAGCCCCGCCCCAACGGCCAAGCGAAGCCTTTTGTTCAAGGCCGTGGGCATCGAGAAGGCATTCCAGAAACCCGGCGGTAGGGCTAGAGCGGCCCCGCGGGAGGCGGCAAGGGCGCAGGCGCGCACTCCTTCCGATCAGGCTGCCCTCTTCCGGCGCTCCTCCCCACCCGCTCCCGGAAGTGGCGTCATCGGCGCCGCTGCCGCACTCTTCCGCGCGGGCGGTTCCCCAGGCCGGCCATGGAGTGAGGCGGCGGCAGCGGCGGCGGCTGAGGCGGCGGAGGCGGCGGAGGCGGAGGCGGAGGCGGCGGCCGGGCCTGGGGGTCGGAGGGGCGGCGCGCAGGCGAGGGCGGGGGCGCGGGGGCGCGGCGGGTGGGTAGGCCCGTGGAGCCCGCCGCTGCCGCCGTGGCCGTGGCCGAGGGCGCCCGGGGGCCATGAGGGAGTACAAGGTGGTGGTGCTGGGCAGCGGCGGGGTGGGCAAGTCGGCGCTG
>JAEANM010002445.1:0-24551 GCA_017656035.1 Myanophis thanlyinensis | reverse complement strand
CAGGACCACAACAAGAACCATGTCTGCATCCAACTCCCACCTTCCCAACTACCCTTAACTATTTTTCTAAACCCCACTCTCCCTACCTAACTTACCCGCGGTTGCATAAGCATTTCACTGCATATCATACCATGTATGACTGTGTATATGACCAATAAATTTGAAATTGAATTGCCTACCAGAGACAGTGTTGTGCTGATGGGACCCAGAGCATCCTATTCTGTTTAATCTGGTGGAATGGACAGAAATTATTGAGGAGAGGCAGTCATGCCAGTAACCTGGCTCCGTGCCTTCTAGGATTTTAAAAGCATCAACCAACACCTTGAATTGCACCCAGAAGCCAGCTGGGAGCCAGTGAAATTCACAAAGCAGCAAAGCGTTATATGGCTGCATTATGGAGAGACATAGGTCCGCTTAATCATGCATCAACAAATGGGTTGTATGTAGATTGGGAATGTTTTCCTAGTTGTCAGTACTCTCATACCACTACCAAGACAGTGTTGAAAATCCGAGAGCAATCTGACGTATCTGTTCAGGTTGGAAATGTAACTCCTAGGCATTTCAGTTAATGCCTTGCTATGTACAATTTTCACTTATTTGGTTGTTGCTATAAAAATTGGTGGTGCTAGTAGCTGATTTCAGCCTTATCTACCAGTTGGAATTCCTATAATACAAGTAATTTCTAGTTGATCGCGTAAAAAGTTTGAGCTGCAATCCTGCACCTGCTGGCATTGGACAGACTTCTAATTCAATTTGTGTAGAAATTTATTTTTAAGTTTTATGGATCAAGAGTGTGCCAGCAGAAGCAATTCAAATCAATACTTGCCTCACGGCTAAATCAAAACTTAAACATAGCAGAGTATCTGCATCACTTTAGATTCCATGTAATGAAATCCTGAATAGTAAGGATTGGTTAATTTCCTTAATTTGTAACTATACCTTTTTACAATTAGTTTGAGGTGCTTTAAAATATATGTTTCTTTTATTAACTCTGTGGTATATGTTGCCACCAATGAATGAGCTTGATTAGGATATCTGTAAAGAGTTGTTAAACTTATCATTTGGCGTTACCTCACAATTATTGCTAGACACTGGAATCCATGCTGACTGCGTTGAAGAATGGCAAAAAAGTGAATGAAGAAGAAATGCCACCACCTGTGGCATCTGGGAAGAGCTCTTCATCTGTGCCACAGGCCATGCCTCACAGTGACTTGCCCAAAAGCTCACCTGATCAAGATGAAGTAACATTACCTGAGGAGGAAGGAATGGAAGGCCTCTCAGCAGACCATAATTTAACAGGTCCCAGTGATCAGCAGCTGTCTGTAAACAGAACCGCTGTCCAGGGTCAGGATGTAAACACAGATGCCCTGGGAACAAAAGTCACTTTGGAAAACAGTAAGTAGTTTTATAGTTGATGCTTTTTCATTAGGAATCCATTCTACATGCAGGACGTTCAAAAATAAGCATGTTCCCGCTTTTCTGTTCCAGGTGTGGGGGCGAGGGCCAAAAATGGTTATTCTTCTGTAGGAGATGTTTTATTGGCTGACTTTATTATGTTGTTCAGATTCCAAACATCTTGACACACGGGCACTGCTTGTGACAAGAGAGAAGGAGTACAAATTAGCGGCATTGAAAGCTAAACAGAAAGGTGAACTTGAGAAGGCAAAGGAATATATGAGGACTGGGAAGGTGAGGCTTCATTATTCACAAATCAAGGCAGCTTTATCAAACCAGAATTTATGTTGGGCTTTTGAATCTTACATTTTTCCCTGACTTCGACAGTTAGATGCCCTCTGGATATTAAAATAATCTAGGCTATAGAACCCCTAACACCCAGTTGAGAGTGATTTGTTTGTTTGTTTGTGAGAGTGATTGGCTGTGCTACCTGTTTGGTAATTTAACAACTCTGGACAGCAGTGACGTGGAGAACACTGCAGTAAAATATTTTCTCTGAGCAGCTTTTATGTTACATGGCTATTGAAATCCCAAGGATTTCCTTATTTCATATACAGTATATGAAATAGAGCTGGCTGAAGGATTTGAATCCATTATATCTAAATATTCAGTGTTTTCCAAAAGCCACTATGGAACTGAATGAAAACTATGTATAATTGTGATCCAAGAACTGAGCCCAAATATGCACTAAACTATTATTTAATTAACCTTTGCTCATCTATGATTAATTGAATACGCCCAATTTATTTCAAATGGCTTTAATCAAAACTGTATTAAATTAAAACCAGGCAAATTATATTATGGCTTAGCACAATGTATAAATCCAGCTTTAAAATTATTTCTTCTTTATGTATTACTACCACTGTAGGATGCTATAGGATGTAGACTGCCCAGAATCACTTGTTGAAATGGGTAGCTATAGAAATCAAATAAATAAAATAAACTCACAATGGAATAAAATGTTAGAATTATGCACTAGAAAATCTATACTTGGTATTCAGATATAGTAATAGTTTATGGAATCGGAATAATTTATCCAAATTAGAAATATGTGTTTCACTTGGCATTCAGCTGCCACTTTATCTAGACTTCATATTATTAAGAATTGTTTGCAAGTACAGTGATACTCTAAGAAGGGCTGTCAAACTCACGGCTTCCTGGCAGTGTCACATGGCATATCAGGACTCCCCCCTTTCACTAAACAGGGCGTGGGTGTGGCCAGTGTGTGATGCATTCGGCCCATGGGCCGGGAGTTTGACTGCCCTGCTCTAGAAGATAAGATAAATGTACCTGTGGTAGGGATAAATTATATGGTCTAACTTCAGTATCACAGAGAGAGGAAAAATAAGACTTTGGGCCAATTGTGAAATTTATTGAGTTTTTAAAAACCCATGTTGTTTCTGTTTTGAATTTTTTAAAGTATTATATTTTTGTCCCTCAGAAGAATAGAAGTTCAAGAATGTTTCACTTTAAATGGAAGTAGATTTTTAGGAGATTCTGAAAATATTTTGGGGCCCTATGTGAAAGTACTGCCTTGTGAATTGTTTGGTAAAGAGTACATTAGATCTTTTAACCTTCTGAGACGTTATTTTTATATTTCAGAAATTTAGCCTGGTTATAGAAGCCTTGGATAATGGGCAGCCTGTAGACCTCAGGAATATGCCTCCTGCCCTGGAAAGTAAGAAATAATTTCTTTCTTCTTGGATAAAGTATGAAGAATGGCAATAGGCTTCTTTGCAGTCACAAACCTTCTGATACACTGCTATACAAACCCCAAGAATATGGAGACTTTGAATTTACAGATTTTAAATTTGCCAGTACCTTAAAGTTTGTTTTCCAGTACCTAAAAATTGACTCTGGAAGTGAATATGGTTTTCTTCATCTATTTTATTAGGTTACTCTGAAAATAAACATTGCACACATGTTCTTAAAAGACTTGCAAAAAGTACTACATGAGTTTCAATCCTCTTATTTTGGAACCCGATTAATGTCACTTATGCAACAGGTAGTCCTTGACTTACAGCCATTCATTTAGTGAGCATTCCAAGTTACAATGGCATTGAAAAAAGTGTCTTATGACCGTTTTTCACACTTAACAACCATTGCTGCATCTCCTGGGCACATGTTTAAAATTCGGATTCTAGGTAACCGGCCTGCATTTATGGCCGTCACAATGTCCTGGGCTCAATTAATCACCATTTGGGACCTTCGCAGCTGGCTTCCAACAAGCAAAGTCAGTGGGGGAAACCAAATTCATACAACAACGCATGATTCACTTACCAACTGCAATGATTCACTTAAAAACTGTGGCAAAAATGTCATAAAATGGGGCCCAACAGAACTGTCTGGCTTAGCAACAGAAATTTTGGGCTCCATTGTGGTCATAGGTTGAGGACTACTTGTATGCCATTTTTCTTGTGGACTATTTATTATTCATTATTATTATTATTATTAAGCTGAAATCTGGATGTCTTGAATTTTTCAGTGCTCAAAGTGTATCGTCTCATATCTCAGGCATGCTTGTTACTTGCCTCTACTTCTGTTTTGTTTCTAATAAATACATCTTTTTGATTTTTCCTAATAAACCGATGTAAGCCATTGCCTCTGTTTTGCATCCAGGCAGTTGTAGCTGCTTGGACAGCCAACAAATTATTAGTTTTAGTTAAAGGGAACTTTTGGATACTTGGTGGATACCTCTTAAGTAGGCTGTGTTTAATCTGTGGTATTCTTAGTACTGATTTGTTTGCTTGGGGTCTTATCAAACTGCTCCAATTAAACTGAATTCATCGTGTCACTATTTCATGCATTATTATGAAATGTAGCCAAATATTTTCTTCGTCTTTATAAACACTCTTTTCAGAACTTGAAAGTCCAGAAGACATGCAATTGCCCTCAATACAAACTCCATCTGCACCTGTGGAAAATTGTCAGCTTGTAACTAAACCAGATTTTCAAGGCTACGAAGATCCAGGTGAGATGTGTCTTACAGATATAGCCCTGTAATTAGCTACAGTATTAAAATTACAAACGCAGTTGCTTTGTTGTTGTTATTGTGGGCGTGGTTGTTATGGCTGTCTATAAGGGCAACCTTAAGATAAGCATATTGCAAAAAATAAAGCTTCTTGTAGCCTTTTTTTTTAAATCAATAAGTAATAGTGATTTGATTCCAGCAAAAGAAAGTGGTACACGTTCCACAATTGTGCTCTTGTGGTATGTTTTTGCATCCATTCATAGGTTCTCAACAGCAGCCAAAAACTGTGCTAGAAGCTTTGAATCAGAGGCTGGAAAAGTACAAATCAGCAGCAACTCAAGCCAAAGCAAATGGTGATGCCCGGAAAAGTCGGATGCACGAGAGAATAGCCAAGGTTAAAAACAAAAATAGGGGTGGGGTTGAGCTGATGCTAGCAATAGCGTCCTGTTTTTAATGTCTTTCCTGTGAGGCATTGATTTAGCATCTTCACTAAAATACAATTGAGAGGTTGTTTTCTGCTTTTATTTTTTTAATTTCAAATCAGCCTTGAATTATACAGAGTCTTAAACTCTTAACTATAGGTAGTTCTCAACTTATGGCAAAGATTGGGAACCAGAATTTCTGTCACTAAACAATACAGTTGTTTAGAAATCACAATTCATGCAAAAGTTACATGTTCAAATTCTGTGTTTCAGTGAATCCTTGAGTGGACCAGAACTTCATGATAATATAGCATTTTTCTACCAATCTGAACACTTACTTCATATTTATGTACCTAATTTTTGCATGCAACTCTATGAGACATACACTTATCTCTGTTCCAATAAAATTTTCAGAAGCTATATTGATTTCTGGCAGCAAATGAGGAATAAATATGTTTTTTTTCTCTCTAAACAACATGTCTGATTGCAGCAATATCAAGATGCCATAAAAGCACATAAAGCAGGAAGAAAAGTTAATTTTGCTGAACTACCAGTTCCTCCTGGTAAGTGGGTAACTATTAGGGTTGTGCACAATGGGAAATAACCTAGCATAAACATTTTCTATGTGCCAAATACATTTCACCAGATTCTTCCCTGTTGTAAGACTGAGACAGCATTACAAAATGTGCAGGAAAATACGGCCTGTTGTCGCCTCTAAATCATAGGAATGGTTTTAACAACGAACAAATGCTTGAAAGTTTTACTTCCCTAAGGATGTTTATACTTAATGTATTTGTACAAATTGTAAAGCATGCTATTATCCCAAATCAACCCCTCTGTTCTACTATTGTGAACACTGTGGATGTTATGGAAATAAGAACTGCGAATAACACTTCATATATATGGAGTTCTGGAGAATGTACATTTGCTTATATATTTAATTTATGTTGCAAAGTTTGAGGATGAAGTTGCAATATTTTTACCTGGGATGATCACAAGATAAAATTAGGCAACAGAACAAAATTCTGTCCATAAACCCAAAACCATATAGTTAATATGGGAAAGTTGTTCTCTGTATAAACACAATGGATGTGGAATATCATTCTGATTTTCAGTATTCATGTTTTTTCATTTAGAGTAAATTAAATTTCAACTTCAACTTAATTGCTGGGATTTTTGTGTCAAGCATTTTTCCAGAGAGACTATTAATTGTTGGGATTTGTTTTATGGGCTATCATTGTAGTCCACACACTCTTTAAGATCTTGAAACTTGAATGTAACTAAAATATTAAACTCTTTCCCTTTTAAAATCATGACTTCCTTAAATGCTTGTGGTTTATATTTCTTCCTTCTGTTATTTGAGACTTATTTGTTGAATTTTGTTAGGATTTCCTCCAATTCCTGGAATGGCTCCTATAGATGGTCATGGCACAGTTTCTGGAATGCTGGAAAATGCTAACACATTGATTAAGATGGAAGAGGAGGAAGAAACAACCAATGACAAAGATCATGATGATGTTGAGGTATATTACTAAAATAAATATGGGTTTAACATCGCCAGTTTAGTCTAGAGGTTATGGCACCAGGAGACTATGAGTTCTGGTCCAGCCTTAGACATGAAAGCCAACTGGGTGATTTTGAAGCAGTTACTCTCAGTTTCAGTGTTAAGTTTGGCCAAAAAGCTGGTTGGTCACTTCCTGTCATAACCAAAGAACAAACACTTGGTTGATTCAACAAAAGCAGACCCTGAACTTGCAGGAAAAATGTTAGGAAGAAGAAAAATGAGTTTAATCCTACAGTTTTTTTTAGCGATATATTGATATAGATTTCTGTTTTGATTTAGGATATACAGTACAGGATCATGAAAACTTGTAATGATTTCAGGTTGAATATTACTCTTGCCTTGTTAAAGTCAGCTAAGACTTAAAGTTTGAGTACCTATTACTAGTTCATCATCTCATCAATCCCATATTGATGATTACTCCATGGAGTACTCCAAATCCAGCCTTCTCCACTCTGATGCCATCCAAAATATGTTGAGTGGAAATTTACAAAATTCCCTGCCAGTATACATTATGGGAATTTTGGAAATTGTAGTTTAGTATTTTGGAAAATCTAGAAGAAGGGGACGGCAGAGAATGAAGTGGCTGGATGGAGTCACTGAAGCAGTCAGCGTGAGCTTAAATGGACTCCCAGGGATGGTAGGGGACAGGAAGGCCTGGAGGAATGTTGCCCATAGGGTCACGATGGGTTGGACAAGACTTTCTACCTAACAACAACAAACTGGAGAAGGATACATTCCATCATTTTGTGAAAAAGCCACACTTTAAGGATGAGGCTTCTGTGTTTTGGACAATCCCAGAGCAGCCATTTGCTGTAATGGAGTCTGTGCATTCACTATTGGTCATTTTGCTATATTTAGTTTTCATTCATGTGGCTTTTAATTTCTATTTCATTTCTGTAGGGTGAGTCTTCCACACAGGCTCCAGCTGCCCCAAAGCCCACCCAGCTACCTACGAAACCTGTGCAAATTGTTCAGCCACTAGTGGTGCCATCTACCGTAATCCAGGAGGACTCCCCTTCAGAGAAAGACCATTCCCTGCCTATCTCTGGAATAGCATCAGAGAGATCTCCATCTACCGAGCACCTTCCTTTAGCTGGTAAGATTTGCAGAGAGACCTGACTTGTTCAGCAGTCGTGGTTTTTTTTTCTTGTTTAAACCATATTGTGATAATAAAAACAGCTCTGATGTATTAGACCAAATGGGCAGTTTGAATCCCGACTGCACATGTGACCTCCTCCCCAACCCCTTTTCTTTGTAGCCCTGGAGCCATTTTTATTACAACTGGCAATGTTTTCCAAACAATTTTTGAGTTGAGAAGCATGCAGAACTGTAGTAGATGTCCTAAAACAGTACAATACAGTTTCAATTTCTGAAAAGGGAAAAAGAGGGGGGGGGGGAGAAACCCCACAGAAAATTGTAGTACACCCCAGTCTGCACCATGGTTACACCTGCTGCAGATTCTCAGGAACAAAAGGTGGTTTGCCCCTTCTGTCCTCCAAGCAGATGCTTCACTGAAGTTCAGAGATGAGGTCCAAAGATAACTAGCTGCCCTTCTTCAGTCTTTGAATCTGGAGATTCTTCCTGTAAGAATTATGTTCAAGAAAACAGAATGAGTAAAAGACACCTTAGTGAAAAATGTACTTGACGTATTTGTTATCTTCCATACAGACAAAATTACTCTCACATTTGCTCAATGTAACCTCAGCGCCTTTTTTGTACAATGGTATTTGTACATTGGTTTTCTGTGTATTTGCCTATGAGATTAAATCAAAATCATGAAAGCTTGTTGGTTGGGTCAGATCTGCACCTGAAACATTTTTTAAACTGTGGAACTTTTTTTTTGTTTCCTTTCAGCCAAGGAGCATCTTGAATTTCTAGAGAACAGAAAAAAGCAATACCTCAAAGCTGCAATTCAGGCAAAGAAGAAAAATGATCTCGAACAAGCCAAGGCCTACCTGAGAACAGCCAAGAGTTTAGATCCAAAAATTGAGATGGCCAAAAATGGCAAATTGGTGGATATTTCAAAGGTTAGCAAGACTGGCCTATTTCGAATGTCTGTATGTGTACTTATATATATGTATATCCACCAGTAAGAAGGAAAAATGTTTTTTTGAATTTGGGGCAAATGAAACATTTGTAGTATCCACTTGCCCAGTTGTTTTCTTCACACCAACCTTGAATTTTAGGAACTTTTTTTGATTTGACATATTTTACAGTTTTCTTCAAATAATTTATTGTTCATATATTTAGAACAGGATGGTGAAAAAAGAGGTAATTTCATGGTTGCATTCTCATATAATTCAGGGTTTTTGAAGCCACCGTTTCTTGAAATCCCAGTTCTTTGCAAATTCTCACAATAAATGTACCATGTCATAGATATAAAATTAATCCAAAACATTTTGGGCTGAGAAGGTAAAGGGCAATATAATATCCCTTCCCCTTTCCACACTTGGGAATCAACCTAAATATTGCTTCACGATTGCTAATAGAAAGCATTATCCCCAAAACTTTAGGAAAGGTGTGGGGCAGGCAAAAGTTCCTCACAGCCTCAATTACTGGGGTTCACTCAACATTCTGGTAGATAGATCATTGGCCTTTGAAAGCAGTTCGGAGTCATGTAGCACCACATTCGGATGTTGCCTGCTAGTCTAAGGAAACAGATACAGGTCATCCTCAACTTACAATCACAATTGGGACAGGGACTTCCATCATTAAGTGAGGCTACTGTTAAGTGAGTGGCACCCAATTGTACAACCATCCGGCTTACCTCATGGACGTTACTTGTCAGAAGCCAGCTGTGAAACAGATCACATGATCTTGGGACTTCCTAAATATATGCCAGTTGTCAAGAGCCTGAATTTTGATGTTGTGTCCATGGGAATACTGTGATAGAAGTGCAAGGACCGTTTGTTAAGTCACTCTTTTTTTGGTGCTACTGTAACTTTTGAACGATCACTAAATGAATGGTCGTAAGTCAAAGACTACCAGTGTAGTGTACCCACAAAAGCCCTTAAGATCAAAGATGATATTCTAAGAGAAGTTTCTCACCAATCTTTTCCTGTCTCCTCTGAATGGCCTTCCTTTGTCTCAGCAACACTTTTTTCAGGGACTCTCTGACATGTTCTGTGTTCTGCTGTACAGCTGCCTTCACCTCCTACGGATGACGAGGGTGATTTTATTTTCATACATCATGAAGACGTTAGACTTTCTCAGAAAGTAGAAGAAGTTTACATTCAGCTCATCAATCTCCTGAAAGACCAGCATGAGGTAAGTGGAGGTGGTCTGAACCAGGCGTCTCCAATCTTGGCAACTTTAAGACTTGTGGACTTCAATTCCCAGAATTCCTCAGCCAGCAAAGCTGGCTGAGGAATTCTGGGAGTTGAAGTCCACAAGTCTTAAAGTTGCCAAGGTTGGAGATGCCTGGTCTGAACTGTAGTTCACTAGCAAGTCTCGGGAGTCAGAATCACATCCTTTCTTGCCTCAAACCTCTCCAGCCCAGTGAAGCAAAAAGATGGCGTTCAAAGGAGAACTGGTCTTCATCTTTACAAACAGCTTTGCTTTGGAATGCTTTTGGTACCAATAAAGGCAATTATCTGCAGCCGTAGTTGAAATGAAGGGTCTTCGTTGCTCTCTTGAGACAGCACTGATGTTGTTACCTAGTTTGGGTCATGAAACGTCTGCAAGAAAACAAACAACCTCAGAGAGCATCAAGAACCCCCCCTCAATGCTTTTGGTTTAATTCAGGCGTGCTCAACTTGTTTCAGCTGGAAGGATTCATCAGACTAACCAACTTGAGGCTGCATTCCAAAATTAGTTTTGGAATTTTAGATTGGGTTAGGTTCCATTTTAGATTGGGTTAGGTTCCATTTACCCTTAATTTTTTTAAGGCTGCAAAAATGCAAATTTAAAAAAAAGGCTGAAATCATTCATACCACTCTTTCCCCCAAATTGGTCTGGGGGCTGCAAAAGGATGCTGTGGGTCTATATTTTTTTGCACCCCTGATTTAAATTTTGGCTTGTTTGAACAAGGCAGAATCACCATGATCTTTGCACCTGGCTTTTTAAAAACTACAGTTCCAAAGAATCAAAATTCACTCATGTTGGCAATGTTTAAAGAAATGTTTCTATGTTCTTATCTATAATCGTGTCGGAAAAGGAAAGAGACCACATGATTATGAGGTTCTGCTGTTTGTGCATATTGGCAAACTATGTTTTATCCATTATGTCTGAAATGAGCCATGCTGTTCTCTGCTTACGATTGGAATTCTGTCATCCAGTGAAAACCTACAGCCCATTTCAGTGGTATTTTCCCATTACTTTCCTTCACTTTTTCTGTAATCATTTCTCATTTAAATTTTAGAGAAAAACTAAGCTAGGCCTCTCCTTTGGAGAAAGGTGGAATTTACAAACTTCTAGAAAAAGGTAGAAGCCTAATCAGATGCTTCACTCTCTCTTATCAGCCAAGATGCAAGTAGATTAAATACCACCCAGTGGCACAGTGTCATCCTTGCTCCACATGTCATTCATATACCCTTAACTGCTTTATAATTTCAGAGTAATTTGAGGGAGCTAAAAGATTGAGGCTTGGAGTTTTGTGTGTGAATGTGTGTGTTTTAGCTTGTCTTGCAAGCATGTAGAAACTGGTTGTAATCCTGCAATATGTAGCAAAATGATTGCTTGGTTGTAATAATCCAGAATTCTGTACATCGGATTGGATAAGTTTCCTTTCAAATCATTTTCAAACATTTGTTCTACTTTCCATTAATAGAAATGTATGCAGTATTCCAAACAATTTATGCATCTGGGAAATGTAACAGAAACTTCAAGGTAGGTTTGTAGTTCAAGATATTTTGTTGTGTGTGGTAAGATTAAAAATCTGGGGATGAATATGCATGTAATTTGGGAGAGTTTGCAGTAGATTTTCCTTCGTTGTTTTTGGTTTCAGTTGTTTGGAAGAAAACTGTTTCTTCTGCCTTCTATTGGAAGCTTAGGAGAATTTTCTTGGCATGCTTGGTATGGTACTGGACATAGCATTTGGCATATTAATCTGGATTCGTAGATAAATTTATGTAGGTTTTCTATGCTTACCTATAGAAGCTGCTACATTTTTTAAAAAGAAGCATTTCTTTCTATTGAGAAAAGCAGAAAATGGTACTTAAGATGATGCTTGTTCTCAGTAGGGGTTATTTTTTAGTATGACTATTAAAATAGTATCTTTAAAATAAATTTCCCAATTGATTGCAACCCTGTTTAGTTAATCTATCAGATAAATGTTATAGACTGTTTAAAATGTATTTAATTGCCATACGCTTTTCCATCAATTTATACATAATTATAATGTCCTATTAAACTAATGTGTAATAGGAAATTTGATTTGAAGCAAATTGCAGAATTTTGTAGAGAACTCTCATATTGTTTGCTTGTTGAAAAATGGCCCCATCAATAATGGCTGGTGTTACAGAGTATCCCAAGTGAAATGTTGTAACCTATATAAAAGTATTTAACGGCTGTATGTTATTCCAAAAATATCAAAGTAATTTTAATAAGCTTTATACGTATTTAACTTTTCTACAAGATTCATAGCATCTGCATTCTGTGTAAATCAGTATTTTTCAAATACTGGCAATGTTAAGATGTATGGAGTTCAATTCCCAGAATTTTCCAGCCAGCATGAATTCTGGACATTGAAGTCCACTCATCTTAAAATTGCCAAGTTTGAAAAACACTGGTATAAACTACCTCTCTTAAGTTATAGCTGAGCACCAATTCTAACCAATTTAGAACTGTCAATACCAACTCAGGGTAGCTACAATTTTCTTCAGGAGGTTTCTTCAATGGTCTCCAGTTCCTATTATTGTCTGCATAATTTCTTTGCTTTGTATATTTTCCTTTATCAACCAAGCTTTTTCTATACCCAGTACAGTATTAAATATATATCTTTTGACCTTAAATGTTTGATTTCCAAATCCATCAGTAATAGAACCTGTGTCACTTTGACTGTTATTCATCAGTCTTAATATCATCACTTTTAGTTTCTATCAATAGCCAGGATCTTATCTGAAGTGCTCTCCAGGAATTTGAGAGTTGGGACTTTATGCTTATCAACCCAGGCCAAGAAATAAAAACTGTACCAAAATGTACTTTTCCATTTGTCACCTCCACTCTACATCCCATTTCCTTACTCCGTGTTTCAGGTTTGAAAAGTTAGCTCAGCATTGTAAAAAGGATCTGGAGATCTTGCAGCTCGCACAGAAACAGGGGTTAGATCCTCCAAGCCATCACTTTGAAGAACGAACCTTTAAAATCGTAAGGTAGGGATAACCGAGGGCTGATCTTCTGTGAGCAGTAATAAGATTGCAAAACTCTTGTTCCTGTACCTTGATGAACTGTATGAATCCTTTCTGAAAAATTTGGGAGTAAGCAGTCTAGAATTCTATGGCCTTCTATATTTGTATTTCTAAACCTTAAAGCTACATTTTTTAAAAATACACATTTCAGAGCAGAATGAAGCAGTTCAAGAAATGATGTACGTAGCTGTCAGCTAAATTCAATGTTGTGTCTAGATCTCTTCCTCTTGACAGCCTCCCTGCAATTCTGTTTAATGTGCCCATATCATGTTGTGGGTTTCCCCGTAATTTGGATTTCTACACCTTTGTTACATTTGGTTTGGAAAATTTAAAGAAGAAAATGGAGTCATTCATATATTTTTTTAACTTGCCTTGTAGAATATTTTCAGAACTCAATAGCACAGAAATGCATCTAATCATTGTTAGAGGAATCAATCTACCAGCTCCAACAGGTAATTCACAGCCAACATGTAATTTGGAAAAAGCTTTTTTTCCCCCTTCTTCAGTTTGTCCCACTTGTTTTTAAATCTCTGAATTTCATGTTCAAGAATACCTAACTTTGCAGAATGCTTCTTGCCAATTTTATATTCCAAAATAAAAGTCAGCTTTAGGGAACTGAAGGGCTTTCAGATAATATGGTGGGTCAAGAAGAAAGAGAAATAAATAAAAAGTACCTTTTTAGTTCTTTCTCCTACACTGACTTCATTTCATGATATCAGATTTAAAGAAAGTTGAATATTAAGATAATGAATATTAAACCATTCCTGCTTTAGGTGACTTCTAAAATTCACTTATGGGATTGAAGAGGTACATTAATACTTAAATTCTTAAATACCTGTTCAAACTCCCTCCCCTCCCCTTTCAAAAAATGATCTTCCAGGGGTTGGGTTTGATCTAATTATTACAATGAGATTACTTTGACAAGAAAATGTTAAAAGTACAGACAAATGCAATGTCTTAAATTGGGCTGCATTGAATACAACATCTGTATTCAATTCATCATATTAAAGTGGATCAGAGCCAGCCACTGCAAATGTACAGTAGCTCATAGTTATTGCTTGTAGCAGTTAACTTCATAGATGTTGATCTCATGTAATCTATAAGGGTTTAGCGTCTTAAAATTTGCAAAGAAATTGGATCTAACAAGCAAGCATCCTAATAATCCACCAATCATTATTTTCTCTGGGATGGCTGTTGCCGTAAAGAAGCTTTTACTGTATACTCAGATGGTTTATGCTTTTTACCCAGGTGTGGCGCCTAATGATTTGGATGCCTTTGTGAAGTTTGAATTTCATTATCCTAATACAGTAAGTACACAATCAAGCTTGTGGCTTCTGTTGTTAGCCTCTTGAGTGTTTATTGCATGCCAAATTTAGGAATTGTTTTTTAATGTTATTTTTTTCTGGGTATTCAAACATCAGCACTGTGGAGAATGAATATAAGTGGTAAATATGAATTCATACTTTTCTCCTCCACAGCCTGATTGACAGGTAGTAATGCTAATGAGCATAGCAATAGCACTTAGATTTATGTACTGCTTCACAGTGCTTTGCAGCTTTCTCTAAGCGGTTTACAGAGTCTGCCTATTGCCCCCAACAATCTGGGTCCTCATTTTACCCCCACCTCGGGAAAAATGAAAGGCTGAGCCAATCTTGAGCGTGGTGAGAGTCGAACTGCCAAACTGCTAGCAATTGGCAGTCAGCAGAATCAGCCTGCAACTGGACTTTCTTGTTTTTTCTTGAAAATGTTTTGCTTCTCATCCAAGAAGCTTCTTCTGCTTCTTCTGAAGATGCTTCTTGTATGAGGAGAGAAATATTTTCAAGGCGAAAAAACCCCCCAAAGAACTCCAATTGCCTTTTGAAAAGCACCTTTGGGACATACCCAGGTTACCCAGAAGAAAACTGGGAGAACACGGAGTAAGGTTTGTGAAAACAGAAGCAATTTTCTTCATTAGTGGGGAAATTGAGAAAAGAAACAAAGCTGGAAATAAGAGAGATTCTCGTGGTGAAAAGAAAAGAAAGAAGGTTATAGGATGCAGTAAAAAAAAAAAAAGACAATAGGACAAAGTGATGCTGTTGGGGAACTTTCTCAGTAGCCAGAGGTTGTGTGGGCCTGGAGAGGGAGGGAAGGAAGGCTGAGTGGTATGGATTCTAGGACCGCTTGGAAGGCAGAACTTGCAATTTTGCCCCTGAGAGGGAAGCACTTCTCCAGTCAGAGCTGGTATACATTTGGAAGGTCATTCAACCAACCAACCAACCAACCAGTTTGCTGCCCATCTTGCCTATATAACTGATGAGTTATCAATGTCCCTCAGTTGATGTGGGCTTTCATGTACTGTGAGCTGGGTTATTTACCAGAATGCCTATCTGAAATTATCCCTATACATTCTAAAAGGTCTAGAAGGGTGGGCATATTCCAGATTTTTTCTAGCTATAAATACAACCCAACAACCATATATTTCATGGTACAATCACTTCTTCCAGCCAGAATATTCCATGCTTTATTTTGATTTGATATGTGAGAAAAAAAATACGGCTGCACACTAGCCAATGTTCCGTAACTTTCCTCCCTTCACTGGTTTTTGGAAGCATTTAGTCATCCTTGGACTATGAGACACTTTCTCAATTCACAAAATCACTCTTTTTAGCATCTTCAGTGAATTATAGACATTTTACTCATGCCTATGTGATTCATTTGTCCAGAATAAAAACATACAAAATATTACAAATCTATCATATTGAGATAGGGATTAGTTTAGTTGCTTCTTAAATAAATATTTTTACTTGTATTTCTTTTCTTTTTTTCAAAACCAGGAACAAGCTCAGAAAAGCAAAACATCAGTGGTTAAAAATACCAACTGCCCAGGTGGGTGCATTGGGTTTTCTTTTACATTTGATGAGACACAGAGCCTTCTAATGAATGGTTATTTCAGAACCAGAGTGAAAAGGATAATTCTGATTTACATTCAGCTCTATTAACCGAATATTGTTGACTGCAGCCTTTCCTGGTACCTCCTCCAGAGGTTTTCATTTTAAAAATCTGAGCCAAAGCCAGCTGACTAGTCTACTGCTTGATAGTGACTGTTTCAGAAGCAAAGCATAAATGAAATTCTTTTAACTGGAGATCATTCAGCCTTAGGCCTGAGATCTTGTACTGGTTATAGGATTCTAGCAAGTGTTCAACCTGCAGTCTTTAAAGGTTTGGAACTCTGCGTGCATTCTATTACAAATCCAACAGATTCTGAACTACATTGTACATTTTCCATGTAAGGTTTTAAAGAAGTAAAACATTTTCTCAACTGCATGATTACTTCTTATATGATTCTTACAGCTATTTAGCATAAGATGGGTGGCATAGAAGTCTAATAATAAATAAATCATATAGCATGTTTTTAAAAAATTGCTTAGATTTATAAAGATCAAAATGATGTCACTCCACTTGTATTCCAGATTTTTATGTTTATGGAATAACATTAAGGTAAAACAAATAGGTAAAATTAAGGTACAGTCCAGAAGCTCAGGGGATCCCAGGTTATACAAACCATGATAACATTGATCCTTAAGCAGTCATTTTTCTAGATAGGCAACATGGCACTTCCATTGGATCATACATGAAAATTCAAACGTGTGAAAATACCAACTTTTGCAAGGAAAGAATTCTTGAAATGGATTCCTTGTTTAACCTGGGTGTACTGTCTGTGGAAATATGATATTGTTTTAAATTGCAGAACTAAAGTAAAGTCATGCAAAGTGGCAAAATATCTGTTTCTTTTGGACCATTGGCTACATGTTCTGCTGGAGATCTGAATGACTCTAGAACCTTTTAACTGTTCCAGGTATTTTATGCAACTTTCTTTAAACTTGTAGAATATAATCAGCTATTCAAGTTGAACATCAATCGAAATCACAGAGGTTTTCGAAGAGCAATTCAAACCAAAGGAATCAAATTTGAGATTTTTCACAAAGGGTAAGTGTTCATGTCCAGGGGAGGGCAGTTCAGTCAGATGTATGAAATAGAACCAAAATGTTCTGTTTGGAAAAGCGGGGACACATTCTGTGACTCTGTTGACTTTTGGAAGTTCTGCTGTGTGTCAAGGAAAACAAGCAAAGAATAATCTTTTATGGTATAGTTAATCAAGAGTGGACAGTTAGATGGGTGGAATATACATTTAATAAATTAAAAAGAACTAAGATTGTTGACATTCTGAAGGGAATCGCAACAAATATCCAAGTTGTAAAATGTCTCCAAGTCCCACCCCTTGCTGCGTGCGTGTATGTGAGAGAGAGAGAGGGGGTGAAGAACAGCTCATGCCTATTTCTCCTAACCCATTTAGCTGTAAGTTGTGAGCATTGTTAGCATAAAACATGCAGTTGGTCAGCTTGCTGAAAGAGTATAGAATGTTGTTGCCGCTTCCCACTCAGTTGTTAAGGGAGCTTAATTCTGGTTTTGATTATTTCCTTTTCCCAGGTCCTTTTTCAGGAGTGACAAGCAAGTGGGAGCAGCACATTTGAAACTTGACAAATTGGAATCTGAATGTGAAATTAGAGAGATCGTTGAGGTACAACGCCAAGCTTTTTGAACAGAACTATATTAAAATGGTATTTTCTTTGTATCATTTTATAGTCTGAAGATACACTGTGAAATGGGATATAACTGATTTCTATCCCTGGCAGTTCATTGATAACATTTTTCCTCATTCCCTTACATTGTCTTTGCCGATACACTGGTTTCAAAATAGTTGGAGGATTTATCCATGTTTTTATGTGGATAAGAAAATCTATTGAAATTTTCAAATGTTTGTATTGAGTGGCTTGGTACAAGAATGAATGAATGATTTGACCAACATAGTTCACCTTTCTTAATCACATCCTCTTCTGCATATTTCTTGGCAATCTAAATGCATAGGCAGTTGACTAGAATAATCAAATCACAATCCATACTGCGTATAGAATTGGACATCTTCATGTGATACATTAATAGATATTTTGTTTCCAAATAAGCTTTCTGATATATTTGTTCATAAATCTGTAAGAAGGAAAAGCTTGAATATAATTTTTGTTCTTAGTAACATATTTTAAACTATGATGTAATTTTTCATGTAACTCTGCACTGTTCCTTCTCTTTATATTATCATATATACTGATAGCCATAACCAAAACTGTATCATACACTTATAAATAAGTATTTTAAGCAGACTTTAAAAAGCTCATGAAGCTTGAACATATTTAGTGGCTAGAAACAACTTGACTGTTGAGATGGAAAAATATAAATTTTCTATTGAGTGACGTATTTGAATAAAAGAAGGAAACAATTTACAGTATAGTACATTGTCATTGGTTATAACTAAAAATGCTTTAGTGTGTTTAAAGCCACTTCAATTATCTTGAAATTTTGTTTTGTTTCAATTATGTCTTTTCTATTTTAAGGTTTTGGACAGTAGGAAGCCTACTGGAGGCAAACTAGAAGTAAAAGTAAGACTTAGGGAACCACTTACTGGGCAAGATCTTCAGACAATTACAGAAAACTGGTTGATCCTTGAACACTAATTCTGCTGAAGGTATCTTTTCTATGTAAATCTATAGGTGGAAAAAATGATTTCAGTCCAATCTTTAATTGTTTTTAATGTGCAGATCTGTAACTTCACTTTATTTAAAAAATACCTTTAGTTTGTATGTTTTTATCATTTGACTACTGCTAAACTCTAAAAAACACCCAAGTAAATTATACAAGTGGATCGCTACTATCCACCATCAAGCCAGGGATAACACAGTCAGATATATTGTTAGAGATACATTTAAGGAAGCAATTAAAATTTCCCACAAGTAATTTTTATGGAATTGCTTTTGAATTGTATGGTGGAAAATCAGTGTATTTCAGTAATGGATTTTTATTTAGTCATAGGATGTTGCTTCATTATACTCTATTTATAAAACTATGCTGACTTTTTCTTCCCTGCACCCACAGATCCAGGAATGCTAAAAGCTGCAGAATGGACTTTATATGGAGTTTCTGCAAGCACCAAAGATGTTCAGTGAATGCACTACTAAACATAACATCTTTATTTTCATAACTATCATATAGTATAAGTTGGTAAGCTTTGTAAGTCTACTAGGAATGAAGGTATTAATACACAAGAGACTGACCTATTTTAACCTTTCTTGAGGCTAAAATTGTTGGTAATACATAAGTGGTACTTGTTAATGTGACTGCTGACTTGAGCAAACAAAGGATATGTTGGTTAAGTGTGGACAAAAGAGTTTAATAAATAGCAGTATAATTAAGATACGATTCAGCAGCTCCAAGTGTTATATAACCTGCAATTAAGATGTGTTTCCGACCCATGGAATAAATGGATAGTCTTGTTTACTGAAGTGTAGGTTAAGCAGCTGTGATTGTATCTCTCTTTAAATTGCCTGCAATGAAGATTTTAAGTTACTGTACATCTCTTCATATATGCATCCATGTTGCTCAAGTGTGACTAGAGCACAAACTTTTTCAAAGGTGAGCCTATAGCAAATGTGAGATAGTTAATAGTTCCTTTTTAAATTTATATTCCTTTTGCTCTTCTGTCAATTGAGGCAGAAGTAAAACTGTTTACTGTTTAATATCAAGATTTTGATCTTGCTTCGCAGATACAGTAGATACAGAACAATTGGACTGAAGTACAAGACAATTGTTGCCTGCCTCCTAAATAGAACAAGCAACTAGGGATCCAAATTATCTTTCTTTCTTCAGTTCCATGGCTTCCAGCAAGGGAGTTGCAGAAGATTTCCACAATGTGTGTGTGATTTCATACATACACTTAAGTCTGCCATGCAGCCAGCATTCATTTCTTTCTTAAGTCAGTGGAGACAATGCAGCATTCTGTTGTAATTTTAATAAATTTAATATACAAAACTACATGTTGAAAATAAAAATATAATATGCAGTCTTTTGCAGTGTTAACTGAATTTTAAAAGTACATTTTTTTCTTTAAACAAGTACTCAGTTCTTAACAATATGGTAATCTTAAAGTCATTTAAAGGCTGTGGTTGAAGCAAACCAGTCAATAGAATTTTGCACAAACATAGCCCAAACAAATGATTTTCTGCAAAGGGATGAAAAGTTCAGCCTTTCTCCATTTGTGAATAACTTTAATGCAAAGCTTAAGTTACTGAAAAGCTTGCTTCTATGGTGTAACTGGGATGCAGCTAATAAAAGAAGAGTCTACAGCAGTTGTAAAGAGCAATTGTATTAACTTTGGCAATTCAGCCTGTAAAACAATGCCATTGCAGGAGGAGAGAAAGTTTCTAAGGAACTTGAGTTTATATGCAAGGAAAAGAACAAGAAACTTAAAATTGCTTTGCAAGACCCTTGTTTTGCACATGATTTCACAGGTGCTCATTGTCTGTCCAGTTCCCTCTTGAGTGGCTATACATCGAACAACATATATAGGTTTAGCATTACATGACCTATTTATGGGGCTAACCTTTAATTGTTAGAAGATTCATTTTCTGTCCTTCAGTTTGCTGCTTTGGTCTAATTCCCTTGTCATCTTCTAGTTGCAGTTTAGCATGGGTTGTTTTTTTTTTTAGATTTAAGGATGCAGAGGCAATTTATTCAAAAATGAAATCTACACATGTTCATGTAATATGGCTATCTACAGAGAAAAACTTGTTATAGCTGCCGCTGTTGTCCATACTTGAATTGCAATACAAATTTGCTAGTCCGTTGTCTAATTTTCATTTAGTAAAGCTCAGTCTTTTATCTCCTTGCACATGGATTGACAGCTACTCATTTGGATAGCACTATCCAAATGAAATCTGATTTTTTTTTCTCCATCTTTTGACAACTTTTTCTGCTTGTTACTGTTTTCTCAGGAAATGTAGTGTTAACGGGAAAATGCTCACATTCTCTTGCTGACCGTCACTGCCAGCCTGATATGTTTTCGCAAGAAGGCTCAACCTGCTTGTCTGCTCAGAGTTCAGTTCCAGTGAGACAAGGTGCAAGCTTTCCAACTTGCAGTGAAAACAAATCATGGAACAGTAGGCAAACTTGCTAGAATTCGCAGAGGATAGCTTTATATATAGTGCTGCTACTGTAAAGTGCAGGGTTAATGCTATGGACTGCTTAAGTAGAATACACACTATCAAACAAAATTAAAAAGTGTTCCTTTAAAAGAAGGATCAGCTGAAAAGAACAGCAATTTCATGTAATTGCTCATTTAAGACTGAAGAAACCTGCCAAAGGCATAAGACTTACTAAAGTGCAGAAAAGAAAAGAAAATTCTTATAGCAGGTTTGCCAATTTCATTCTTAAATGAGATTTACAAAAAAAAAAGGTAAAGCACAGAAAATGCAAGCTTAATTTACACACAGTTTTTGGAAAGATTTCTGCTTTGGGCAGATGTAAAAGGTATCTTCCTGATGTGTGCCTTTCTTTCTGAACCTCTGAAGAATAGCCCAGCATGTCCTGGAGGTACTCTGACCAATAAAGTGGTCACAATAATGTAAACAATATATTTTAAATGTCTAGAGAAATTAACCATAAACAGCAGTAGAATGAGGTCAGAATGGAGGTCTTGATTGTTTCTTCATAATAAGTTTATCTACAAAAGTTCAATGTTGACACGTCTTTTCCTTATTCTCCAAGTGGTCTCTGCATTCTTTTGAGCATTAAAATACATGACTGCAATTGCCTTAAAACATGACCGTGATTGGTTTCTATTTCTATTCATAAAATGTGTGTTAGCTGCAAAGATAGCATAGCCATTTTTGTAACATAGAAGCTGCCCTGATCCTGTTTGTTGACAAATGCATAGACAATTCAGAATTATGGAACAACTGTTCTCACCCACCCACCCCACCCAACCCCTCACAATAGTGTTAACTAAAAGCTTAATTTTCCAGTTTTAAAGTGCAAATGGTTCAGATACAACTGCTGCTGGAACAGGTCTGAAAGAAAATGAAGTCCTTTTATGAGATGTTTTCCAGAATATAAAAAATAAGCTCCATTATGACTGGGCCCTCACTCAGCTGGCATGCCCCTCCATGAATCACTGGAACTAAGGCACTGTCCAGATCATTCATGTACTGAACAGGCAGCGGTTGGCCATTGCTCCCAGCCTGGTAGCCAACCTAAAAAAAAAGAAAATAATAACATGCTTCAAAGCGGGTAGGACAAGAGCATCAAGAAAAACCCAATCCTATAGGCTTTGGGCAGTTTATAGGTTAAGAAACAAGTGAAAGCAAAATAATAATAAAAATAAAATAGTTGCATAGATATTTATTGGGGGGGAAATGGTTTTACCTATTGTCTGAAGAATTTGGTCAGGAATAGTGAGTCTTTAGAAGAGATGTTGAAATTATAATACTGTATCAAAAATAAACTTTAGCTGAGTTTCCAGAAACATATTAGTGTAGGCAAATGTAACAAAAGTATAACAATACTGAAAATGTGGGCTCTAAAGTAACAGCATTACCAAAAGAGATACACATCAAAATTAAGGAATAAAGAGTGTAGAAAAGCTGATGGCATGGTTTTCCCATGGTTTCCCTGTAGGCATCCTTGACCTACGACCATATTTGGGACTGGAATTTCTGTCATTAAGTAGTGTAGTTATTCTAGTTATTTAACAAGCATGATCATTGCAAAAAAAAAAAAAGATAGTAAAAATGTGACCAATTTAACTATCCCTTTGCCATTGTGCTTAAGTAAACAACTGTGGTCATTAAATGAATCACAGTCATTAAGGAATCTAGCTTCCCTCATTGACTTTGCTAAAAGCCAGTTGGGAAGATCACAAATGCCAATCATATAACCCTTGGACACTGCAACTGTCAAAAATCATGCAGATTACCAAATGTCCTAATACAATTCACATGACTGCAGGGACAGTTTGTAAATCACTTCTTCCATCGCTATCGAAAGTTTGAATATTCTCTAAACAAATGGTCATAAGTCAAAAACTACCTGTATTATGGATAAAAATTATTTCAGAAAGAGGCCTCAAAATTATGTGTATCAAGAATACAACATAATTGGAGGTGGAGTTACTAATGTGGATATATATTCTGATTACAGGCACTGGTCATCTTCAAAAGAAGCTGGAATTCCACTGTATGCATTACTGACTATCGCATCAAGCATCACATTAATAAATCTTTCTGCTATTCATTATAGAAATTAGATTTCTATCATATTTCTGTGAAAGTCTGAAAAATGCTGCCACTGTTTTAAAGAACCCACTCATTAAATGTGGCCCTTAAACACAAGCAGGCGAAAGCCTAAAAAATTCAAGCTACCTTAATAAATGTCAGAGAATTTTGGCACTTGTCCAAGGTCCAAAACACTTCTGAAGCCACCTTAAAATATGACAATTTTATTACTGATACTATATCAATTAAGATTCCACATTTATCTTTTGGCACTGATCTTATAGTCTATCTCATCCCGTTCCTCTAGCAAGGAATCCCCAGCGGATCCTATTCATTAAACAAATAGCAAAAATTATTTAATCGTGCTCATACCAAATAAGTCAAAAGTACTTCCCCCAGAACTGTTACTTACTTGATCAGTATCAAGTGTAACTCGTAGACCCAGCTTGGTCATTCCATCTTCCTTCAGCAGCTTCAGGTGTGGGCATAAGGCTAGGCAGAAAGCCTTAGCCACATTCTCTGTCAGTCTGCTATGATCTGCTGGGTCACTCAGACCATTGTGTTGGTCATCATTTTCCAAAAAGAAAACCTTAGCATAAAAAGAAGAGTTCCATGTCAGCTCCAATAAATATAAATATTTATAATGTTGCATTACAACAGTATGATGTTTATTGCTGCATATCAGTGATTGCATGGCCTCTGTCAACTCCATATGCTAAATAAATAAATAAACCTGGTGGTGGAATGAGGAGATACAGGACAGCATCGAGAGGAAGAGGCTAGCTAAAAAGAAGTGGGACTTAGAAAGGACGGAAGACAGTAGACAGGATTACAAAAAATTGCAGCGTAAAGTGAGGGAGGTAGAAGAGGGAGGTGGCAATGGCCAAACAGAAAGCATATGATGAGTTGTATGCCAGGTTAGAAATGAGGGAAGGTGAGAAAGACTTGTACAGATTAGCAAGATAAGAGATGGGAAGGATATGCAACAGATAAGGGTGATTAAAGACAGGGATGGAAAGCTGCTGACAATGAAGCTATGGGAAAGAATAGTGGAAGCTAGGCTAAGAAAGGAAGTGGATATCTGTGAGCAGTAGTATGGCTTCATGCCCAGAAAGACCACCACTGATACAATTTTGGCCCTGAGAATGTTAATGGAGAAGTATAGAGATGGTCAGAAGGAGCTACATTGCGTCTTTCTGGATTTAGAGAAAGTGTATGACAGAGTGCTGAGAAAAGAGCTATGGTACTGTATGAGGATGTCAGGAGTGGCAGAGAAGTATGTCAGAGTAGTACAGGATATGTATGAGGAGTACAACAGCAGTGAGATATAGGTCAGACACAGGAGTTCAAAGTGGAGATGGGGCTACATCAAGAATCAGCTCTGAGTCCCTTCTTGTTTGCTATAGTGATGGACAGGTTGACAGATGAGGTCAGACAGGAATCCCCGTGCACAATAATGTTTGCAGATGACATTGTGATCTGTAGTGAGAGCAGAAAGCGCAGGTGGAAGAACACCTGGAAAAGTGGAGGTATGCTCTGGAAAAAAGAGGAATGAAAGTCAGTCGTAGTAAGACATGTATAAATGAGAGGGAAGGAAGTGGAACAGTGAGGTTACAGGGAGCTGAGGTCAAGAAGGTGCAGGAGTTTAAGTATTTG